>JAUMHQ010000048.1:12804847-12816604 GCA_032361165.1 Enteromius paludinosus
TTGAATGGAACGTATACGTTCGCTTCGAATTGGAATCATCGCGGAACATCCGGTGATGTCCACTTCACAGGGCACATCCGTTCGAATAGAACAAATGTCTGAAGCGACAAGAGAAATCTACGAAATGTGCAGAGACCAGGACTAAGAAACGCTGGACTAAACACATTTATAAAGGCATTCCAGATTTCATAGAAACCATATTGTTACTTTTTACTATGGTAATGGGGTACCACAGTTTTACCAATGGTCATCGTGATCTAAATGTATGATAATATAGAAGACTAATGGCTATTTTTAATACAATACAGTTCTAACTCAGTAAGAATTTTAAAATATTACATTTTACCCTTTTTTACAGATGTCACTGATTATGTTAATGAAAATACACTTACATTTATGCTATCAAAAACATACAGCTCAACCAGAGCGATCTGATACACTAACAATTCCATTTTCAATCCATAATCCTTTAATGAATCAGTCACAAAGTCTCAATGTATTGAATCAGCCTGATGAACAGCCTTTTACTGGATGAACTGTTAAATTTGTTATTAATAGTGTCAGTAATGTCAGTTTCGAAATTAAATACTTAAAGTAAAAAGATTTTGTACCATACAAGCATGTTTACTGTATTTAACTTTATTGTAGTTAACGCAATTTTAATTTTTAACTTTGAACATTAGGGTTACATATTACATGTACAGTACAATTACTTTGAGTCAATGAATGTACCGGCTCATTAGGGTTTACAGTTGACCAGTTAGGTGAGAGTTGGTCATAGGTGAAACCAGGACTGCTATTTGAGCCAATGAGAAGTGTTAGGTCGGCACATAGACAAGGCCTTCTAGGGCACTCTATCCTGACCCTCAGCAAGTCCCCTGCTTTCAGCGCTGTCAAATGTGTGAATGTGTGTATATGTGTTTGTCAGCAGCAGCAATCAAAACCAGCCCGAATGCAAGTGGCATAGAATCTGACTTGAGCGTAGGGAGACAGAAAGACAGAGAGAATATGAATCAGTCAGAGATTTGACACACACAATATTTCAGTCAATCTTACACCACCTGTTCCTGTGGTTTTACCTCATTAGTGCATATTGTTTACCCTGCCAAACGCTCCTTCCCTTACCTGCACACTCCTTCTTGAGTCAGGCCTGTGTAAAGCCATCAAAATGCTGTTCCTTCTCTTTTTCTCACACACGCATCTGCTCGCTCTCTCACTAGAACTCCTTCAAACACTCTGTTGGTGTTTGAACCTTTTAAAAATGATAAAGATGATATCGTCAAGAGTTGCTTAAAAGCCACAAAAGCAGAGTTTCCTCAGGAATTCCTGTGGATTTTTCCTCAAGAATTCCTTTCATTTGACGGCACAGCATCCTGTATGACTGGCTAAGGTGATGGTAAGTGACAGGGCTTCCTATATAACAGTAAAGCTAACAGACTGGAGGTCCAGAGCGGGTTGATTATTAGAGTGGGGAGCTGTACCTCACATAGGCCAAGCCGGAGCTCTGAGACAGCAGCACTAAATAAAGAAGCCTGCTGGCTCTGAGCCCTCCGTTCTCCAGGACTGTGTCATATGTCAAATTATTTGTGAAGAGAAGTATAAAATGTGACGTCACTTGCTGCATGCATGTTTCT
This sequence comes from Enteromius paludinosus, assembly GCA_032361165.1. Taxonomy (NCBI): domain Eukaryota; kingdom Metazoa; phylum Chordata; class Actinopteri; order Cypriniformes; family Cyprinidae; genus Enteromius; species Enteromius paludinosus. The sequence goes on from JAUMHQ010000048.1 coordinate 12,806,482, forward strand.
CAACCCCTGTCTCTCAGGAATACAGTATGGATTGCTCCTCCGAGTCTTATTTGCTCTTTTATTGCAGAGGAGTAGCTTTAGCTTAAGCTGTGTTTTGAAACACGGCTTGTAGCTAGATGTGGTTATTAGCTGGTCATTAGTTGGCAGATCAGAGGAGTCGAGTCCTGCTCCTTAAGAGTCACTGTAACCCTGACACCAATTTAAACAAACTTGCATCACCTAATCAAGATCTTAAACTTACTAGAAACTTCCAGTCAGGTGTGTTGGGACAAATTAAAGCCAAACTCTGCATGACATTGGTCCTTTAGGAGCAGGTGTGGACACCCTTGTGATCTTAGTCCAACTAATGACCATCTTAGATCAGCTAATGACCATCATGTTTGAGCTGCACAGGTCTTCCCAAGCTTAAGGAGCCATCAGCTCTGCTCTCTGTAGGCTAGCTCTCGTGGTACTTGCTTTCAAATCGCTCTTGCAGTACTTGAACTAATCTTAGACTAGCTAATAAACATCTAAGACCAGCTAATGTTTATCTTAGAGCAGCTAATGAACATCTAAGACCAGCTAATGGACATCTTACACTAGCTAATGACCATCTAAGACCAGCTAATGACCATCTTTGACCAGATAATGTAAATTTTAAACTATCTATTCTTATCTTAGACCAGGTAATATTTATACAAGACTAGATAATAAACGTCTACGCCTAGCCAGGTCCAGTTGCATAAATATATGTTAGACTAGTCTTACAGTTTAGTCTTACAATTTTTTTTTTTTTTTTTTATAATGATTTGTTGTTGTTGTTAAAACAGGTTATAGCTTTAAGTCAATTGCAAAAACTTAGATCCAGAAATAGAAGACTGATTTCCATTTGTTATGGTCAGACTTGTCTTTAAGACATAGTCTTTACATGGTTGTGCTCATGCAATTGGTCCAATTAATAACCATTTAAGACCAGCTATTGGCTTAAACTATTGACCACATGATTAATCATTTTGCAATGTGTATGAGTCTTAAACAGGCATGAATAACTCAACTTACAGGGTTTAATATTCAATTACAGAAGAACACACAGAATATCCAATACAGCAGGTCTCGGTGGGCTATAGGCGGTGGCTCAGGAGACGTTCCTCTTCCTAACGGAGATTTACAAACAAATAGACACTGGGGATCAGGGTAATAACCAAGTGAAAGCTTATGAAAGATTTCTAAAATGGCTGCACACACACATTGATCAATAAAACAGCAGCTTACAGCCAGGGGAAGTGTCTAATACTGACAAATGATGAAAGTGACTCAATTCTACTCCAACTCAACTTCACATTTAAGTTCATAATTCACATCCTGTACTAACATTCACAAGCACTTAGATTCACACTTAATACAGTAGAGATTGATTTGCACTTACAGTAATGACACTGGTAAGATGAATCTAACGGGCTATGAGTCACGTTTCCAAATGGATATGGTGCTTTGGATATGGTGCAACAGACCACCTGAGATTTTCTCTGAGGGGTCTGGAAGGTTTGTACCGCAATGAATCACTCTGTCCTGAACACCTGCCCCATTTTCACTTAGATGTTTGAAAGAGCCATTGGGAAATATTTCGAAAATTAAAGCACTTTACAAATGGCAAAAGAACAAAAACTACTCTTGGCAGCAACATTACTCGAACTCCACAACGGGTATCTTCCTTTCTCTGAATGTAGCCAGTGTGCACTGCTTTTTGTTTTTTTAGGTGGCAAACGCTTTCAGAATATTATTTTTGAAGAGGTACAAGAGATTATGGGGGTGTGCATGAGAATGAGGGAAAGAGGGAATGAGGTTTTGGGACTCTGTAAAGACTCTGAAGATCAGTGTGATTTACTGGAGGGAAGCAAGTGAGGACGAAGTCTGGACTTGGAAGGGAGTGATTCTTCTGGCTTTATCTCACCGAGCATCCGGTCGATGCAGCACAGCTCACTGCATCTTCCAATTACAGTTTCAGCCCAGCGATCACTGCAAACCCCTGCGTGATTTGATCTCTCTTGAAGATCCCTGCAGTTGGGGCCAGCTCATTTGCACCAAAGATTTCTGGGAAGATGAAAAGGACTTGGCTTTAAAGGACAGTGAGACACCCCACTCGCATTCACATCATATTGAAAAGTGCTCAAACCACAAGATTGTGTTTACTCAGTGTGGGAGATGATCGCTTTATCACAACAATGTTGATCCAATTAAATTATCGCTTTCATCAGCCTCGTCCAGCAAGTGGATAAGAGTGTGTGCTTGTAAGCTGATTTTCACTAGTTGGTCAGTTTCCAGTGGTTAGTTTATTGTTTTTTCTTTTGTGTATTCATATGTGTGTGTGTTTGTGGAAAAATCCGAAGCAGGAGAACATCTCAGTCACCAACTAAAGTGTGAAGTGCTTTATGGTGACAGTTTTAGTAAAAAATGCTTAATATCATTTTTTACACTACCATTGAGAAAAATTACATAAAGAAGACTTTTGTTTAAGACCCTAAAGAATGATATCAACTTGTGGAAAACAGACATCTGATGAGCCCTGTAATCCTGTAATTGTAGCAATTTCACTCAACCAGATATTCATCAAAGTATCTATTAATGTCCTGTGCAGAAAAACAGAAAAAATTTAAAATGTCAAATAAAAAAAAAGGCCTGGAAAATGTATTTAATTTATGCATTTAGCAGATGATTTCATCCAGAGCGATCCACAGTGTAGGTACACATCAGTCCTTCCTTTTTCCTGGGAATTGAACCCGTGGCCCATGGCATGTCCTGGGGTGGGAGATATAACCAAAATCTTCTATCACGGTAGAAGCAATTTATTTACCTATATAGGTAAGGATATATATCATAATATAGCAATTTGTATCTGAAAATGCATAAATAAAAATTCTAACACAAAAAACTGTTTCATTGAATGTAATTGTATTTAAACTGAAAAAACAACAACAACCATACTGTTTACTGTAAGTTTCATGTTTTTTTTTCTCAGAACAACAGGTACTAACATAGTGCCTGACAGTATACCAGTTTCCACGGGACATTCTAAAATGCTTAACGTGAAGAATGCTTAACGTGGCTTAAAGCACCTAAAAAACGACTAGGGAACCCCACATTTCTGTCAAACCTTCCTTGTAATAATCACTAACTACTGTCAAAAGAAAGATTCCATATTCGACAGATAAAGAGAATAATATCACGTTAAGCTGTTCCGTTTAATGGCTATGGGGGTGAACACTTAACATGATATTATTAACTTTATAAACTGAATTTCTTCTGACAGAAATGAACTGACAGCTTGTCCTTATTACAGTGGTAAGTCTTTATTATAAATAAAATTAGACAAAAGTTTGGTTTCTCCCGGTCGTTGTTAAGGTACATTAAGCCACGTTAAGCTGCTTCGTTCCATAGAAGTCCATAAAGAACTTCTATGGGGGAGAAAACGCTTAATGTGATATTATTCACTTTATCTGTCCAGTATGGGCTCATTCTTTTGACAGTAGTTAGTGATTATTACAAGGAAGGTTTGACAGAAATTTGGGCTTCCCTCGTCAGTTTTTAGGTGCGTTAAGCCACATTAAGTATGCTTTATGTTAAGCTTTTTAGAATGTCGAGTTTCCACCGCTTGCTAAAACAGTGCTCTTGCAAACCTTGCAAATAATGTTCGTCTCATTTGTATCACTTTTCCTATACCCAAACCAATTCCACACCACAGCGATACACCTTTTTTCTTTACAATCTCCTTGTTGTTAGTTCCGTCACATGAGGGGTGCGCGCACTGGAGCTTGTGCGGCACCACCAGAGACTCAATGAGGTTTGTCCAAGAAGTCGCTTGATTTGTCGCTGGTCGCTTTTTTGGAAAAATGATGCCTAAATCTGTGTATTGCATGGTTACGTTACGTGCTACGTCACATGATCTCAACCGTGATTAAGACGATAGACCAAAATCTAGCATGTCCTAAAAGTAACATTTAAAATGCACAGCCCTACTAATAATGTGCTGTGTCAAATGACTATTGTTCATAAACCCTAATGGAATCAGGTCAGTTCAGCCATATAAAATTATATTTTACATTCTAAACATTTTCTAGGAAACCTGAAGAAGAAAAAAAAAAGACGTCTTTGACAGAGTAAACAGGCCCAGAATTTCCTTTAGTGGGTTCACACCCCTGCGATGGTGTAAATCAATAGTGAAGGAGAGCGAAAGAGTCGTAACTGAGCCGTAATCCCATTCCCACAGGACTGTTGGAGTGCCATGCTCTATAAAGCACAAGCCATTGCACAAAGCTGTATCTGCCGCGTGCGGCTGGGATCGGGTTTACAGCTTACCTGGCCTCTCTGTGTCGGTCCCATGGGTAGCGTGAACAGATTTTCTGACAGTCCTCCAAGTAGCCCATAATGGTTGGTTAAGCGAGATTTGATTTCACAGTTCGGCGAATCTGTGCAATCTGTGATCAATGGTGACAAAATGAGTGGGTGTGTTCATTTATATGATTCTCGTGTGTTAAATTGTAGTAATAATAGTAATAGTGTCACTCATCACATTCGCATTCAGACAGGCATAAAACCGTTCAATGAGTTTATATGAAGTATTTATATTCAGGTACAGAGAAGCGTAAGTAATTACAGGCCAACTACAATCAAAACAAACGTCATTGCTTCTTTAATTTCCGTATGAATCTTCTTACAGCTGTCCCTGAATCCTGTCTCCGATATTGTGAACAGCTGCATCTTTTAAGCCTACCGCAGGTCTGCAATTCTCTTTCAGGGGGTTTGATCTGATGTATTTCTATTTCCAGTCCTCTCCCTTCACACGCCCGTGTGATGGCATGCCTAATTTATCTTCGCTCACCTCCCTCTGAAAATTCAATCACCCAGGATCGATTTTAGGTTTGCCAGCAAGGATCTAAAAACAGCTCTCTCTCTTCTGCCACTGACAGATCAGTCCCCAGGGGAGTCCCGGTCTAGACCGCACATCCACTGCATTGTCTCTCTCTCCTCGTTCAAGCACTAGGCCAAGGTTCCTTTATCTTTTCATTAAGCAGGACTGCATGCACCTTGTGACGTACTCTTTCTCTCGCTCGAAACTTCGGAGATTGCCAGCTCTGTGCCGGTCTATTCACATCAAACATACGACAAGATTTTGAACTTCTAAGTACCATACTAAGTATGACAGGAATACCATAATCAGTGAAAAGTACTATTTCTTATTAATTTTTGTTGGTTGCATCATGTTCTGTAAATAGAATGGCTGAATGACAGCATACAAATATGTAAAAAAATATAGAGAGAAATATCAATAAAGTTGCTATATACGAAACTAAATATATTTCATAAAACCCCTTTTTAGAATTTTTCTTAAATGTAACTGCAAAAAATGTATATTGAATCATTTTTATAATGTTTTATTTAAAAACGTATTTATTTACCTTTACTTTTTATTTTTAAATTAAAAAGTTTAACATATATAGCGCCTCACAAAATAAAAATTATTATTTTTTAATAATAAAATAATTTAGTGAGCAATGTTTATGGTCAATAGACCTCCCTCAAGCTTACCAAACAGGCAAAGTATAGTAAAAGAATAATGAAATATAATGACAGTATTTTTTTTGTAATTTAAGCTATAGCATTTGTGCATTTACTTTTTTTAATGTTTTTATTTTTTTATGTACGACTTTAACTGTGCTTGTCATGTTTTAAACGTACGCTACTATGGAAGACCTGTGGTTAATGTTAATAAAGCAGAATTCATAATTCAGTTTTACATTTTTTATAATTTTACTAATATTGCAGCCTGTACTGCAAGCTGTGCTCAAAATAATCAGCACCAAAGTCAAGCAACACAAATCTGTTTCATGATTTGAAACAAAATCACTCATTAGAACATGCAGAAGTGCATTTTCCTTTTAAAAAATGACTCAATGTTATTGTGATCATTTCCTTGGCCATATCACCCAGCCTTGTAATTTACTTTATTCCATGATTTTCAGCTGTACAGTTGCATCGAAGCTGAGTAATAGGAACAATTCTCTAGAGTTTGGCAGGACTTTCTTGCTGTCAATGAATTGTCAGTGACACATAAACTAAACTCGCTGGTGAACAGATCACAGATGAGAGACAGAAACATAGCAACCCAGCCCAGAAAGCAGGCCCAGCTCTGCAGAGTTTGTGAACACATGCCATCCACTCTGGCCTAGATTTTCAGCCGCACCATTGAACACTCTGCCTAGATAAGAAATACATCAGGGACATGCATGCTCAAATATAGTCAAAACATCAAATGAATGTCGTGCATTTGCATCCTGTACATTTTACAAACCGTCTTTGAAACGCCAGACTATGGTAAAGAAATCTTCTTGGGATCTCTCTGTGGTCTTGCATGACTGTGAGTATTTCAGGAAGTCTTTCATGATCAGAAACAGCATCAGGGTTAAAGGACACTGGAGAAAGAGCGCTCACACAAAGTTTCTTTTAATTACGAATAAAGAGTCGCTGCGCCCAGATTTAAAAGTCTTGTAGTGAATAAAAAAAACGAAGCTACCTTTCAGCATTACAAAGCCTCAGCGCTGTTTCTTTATGGACTGTTTGCTGAATCCAAAGACTGCAATAAGTCCCACCCCACCCCCACCCTAAAGCGTGCCCATTTCTCCGCTAGGCCCTTGGGTTCCTATTCTTCCACAAGGCTGCCTCTCAATGCAAGGCTGACTGCGCTACAGCCTGCCTTTTATTTTAGCCTGAAGGCTCTTTATAATTTCCCAAAACTTGGTTGCTAATGAGTTGTTCCTCCGTTTCCTGCTTTTTCTTGCTTGGGGTACACAGCAAAAATTCTCAAAGTTATAAAGATGAGACACTCAAGCTTCATCATCTCAGGCACTGTGTGCTTAAACAAGGAGGTCAATTGTTCAAATTGAGCTAACCTAATCATATGAGATATGACAGTCGCTCCTGTGAGAACAATCAACATCAGGCAAACTTGTCCACCCACAGATCCTTCCCTCTTTTCAGAGAGGTTACAGTGTTGAGGATGACAGGAAGAAAATGCGATATAACAATGCATTCATATAGCAACATCGACGGGCCACCTAGATGATGTTATCGATGAGTCACACAGTAAAGCCATGCTGAATCACTCATATTCTGACTGACATGGGGTCACTGGGTCTCACAACAAAGTTCAGTTAAAGCATTTTGACTGAAAATCTTACATTAAAACATGGAGATGGATTTAAAGTGATTGGCTGTTTCACTGCACTCTATATACAGTAGAGGACATTTGTGAAGAAATAGGAGTTTAGAGAATATAAGTTTGTCATATGGGTCAATTTTTCAAAATTGAGATTTATAAATCATCTGAAAGCTGAATAAACAAGTTTTCAAGTATTTGTTAGAATAGGAACATTTTTGCAGGGATGTACAACTATTTAAAAATCTGGAATCTGAGTGTGCAAACAAATGTAAATATTGAGAAAATTGCCTTTAAAGTTGTCCAAATTAAGTTTTTAGCAATGCATACTACTAATCAAAAATGTTTTGATATATTTATGATAGCAAGTTTCCAAAATGTCTTCATGGAACATGATCTTTACTTGATATTCTAATGATTTTTGGCAAAAAAAGAAAAATCGATCATTTTGAGCCATACAAGGTGGTCCAATTGTGGTTCAGGGTCACATATTGCATCTCATGTGCTGAATGTAAATCTGCAAGTTTCATTTTCAGATAATGTTTTAAAGATTTCTTAAAAAAAAATAATAATAACAAACCAACCAAAAAATGATTCAATTTTAAATATTAAAAACCTAAACATAAAAATTCTTAATATATTTTTATCGTTGTTGTTTTTGTTGCTGTAAAAAAAAAATCATTTTAAATGCACATGGTAATCTTGCATTTTTATATTTAATAATAAAACTGAAAACAAACAAAATCTAATTATAATAATGTATTAATATAATTTTATAATACAAACATTTGTAGTAAACCTGCACTTGAAGCACTCACACAAAAGGAGATTCCTCATCACACTGGATGATATTGATAATGTCACACCACGTGTAGCCGGCACCACTGTATTATGACTAGGAGAGATGCATGGAGTACAGTAAGATACACCGTGAATGCAGCTCATGCTCATGCCAGCAACTGTTCCATGCATTTTTCATGAACAAGCCTTTTTTATTGACACACCAGTAAGCAGAATACCCACCAGTCCCCTCTTGAGCGGACAGGCGCTTGCGCTATGTATACGCAACGCTTCCTTAAATATTTATGGGTGATCTTAATCCTTCCCATTGAGTAGCCGCTGACCACTGATCGGCTGGGTGACCAAATCTCATTTCATGGTCGTTAACTGCAACAGGCTAATTGGAATGAAGCCTAGGCCCCCAGGCAGGGCAGCGTGGGGTGGTAGGGGGGCGAGCTCATTACTGCGCATTTATAGAAACTGAGGGTGAATGCCTTTGACTCGACACACTCAGAATTTCTTCCAAACTGGGCCACGAACGAGGGGATGAGAGACAATTTTCTAGAGAACGCAGCTAGCTAAGTTACATACACTATGTAACGAAGCTAAAAGTTCGAATCAAGCGAAAAGCTTGACCGATGTTACCTGCAGATAAATGTGTGCTCAATCTTTCTGACCTCCTTTTCTCACTTCCTCTTCTCCTTTACCTCCTTCCTCTCCGCTTCAGAGCTATTTCTGACTCCCTCAGTCATGTGCCTGCTTTAAGGAGGACAAGGGCACTGAAGATGGCCACTTACTATAGAGCCGATTCTGAAACTCTCCTTGCTCTGAGCTGGTGTACTTGCATTTGAGGCAGTTATGCATTGCTAAATACAGTGATTAATTAGTCTAGCCATGGCTAATAAAGACGTAGCCCTGCATGCCGAGGCCTCTATGGTCAAGGTACCGCAATCATTAACCTTGCCTGTTGCCGTATCGCATCTCGAGCTGCGCCGAAAGGGCAAAAAAACAGCTGTAATTGCACTAAGTGGGTGAAAATGTGTTTGCAGAGGGTATAATTACTAAACCACACCAGGAAGCCCCACTGAATGGGAACAGATCGTCACCGATGTTCTGCATATCTGCTGCGAATTGGATTAAACCAATACATTAAATAAAATCCAAGAGTGGAAGGAATTTCTTTAAATAATGGAAGAAAAGACTGGGGAGCTCAAACTGTGATGGCTGGCGAAGCATCAGACGGATGCGACAGAGAAATGGCTCAGGTTCTGTGGTGATGAATTGGGCTATTCGGAAAGGGGATTCTGATATTAATAATACATTGCGATCCTCTAAATTACACATAAAACCACTGCATTTATTATACTTTTATACAATGGCCCAAGGGGTCCATGTTTGGCTGGTTGGCACTGTCCCATTAGCCCTCGCTGGAAGATGGCAGTAACTGGGTGTCCCTGTGACTTTTGGAAATAAGTGTTATGCCAAAATCATGTCTTGCTAAGGCTAGTTTCACTGATATCATTATTTTTGGAATCATAAATGCACACACAAAAAAATCTAATATTTTACACATTTTCCATAATTTGACATTTCAGCTTGATTAGGTTGACAAGTGATTTTTACCATGAGATTTTTTTTTATCATTCCTCATACAGTACAGGCATGCTATTCATTGACAATTGTCTCTTTGGAAACCAGGTACACTTACTTTTGAACAAATTTTATTAGTACCAAAATTACGAAAAAGTAATTTTTTCAAAAGAAATATAAAAAAGTCATTATGTTACTATTTGTTTAGATAATATTTGATATTATAAGTGGAAAAACAATAAAACAATATATAGATATAGGCTATATTAGTGTTCGGTAATGCGACAATGAATATGTACAGTATTGTTATTAGGGATGTCCCGATCAGGTTTTTTTGCCCTTAAGTCCGAGTCCGAGTCATTTGATTTTGAGTATCTGCCGATACCGAGTCCCGATCCAATACTTCTATAATTTATTTAATTCAACTTATTTTAAATACAACTCTGTTAACAAACAGAGCACTTCTATGAGATAGCTTGAACTATCGAGTATAAATAACATAATTTTTCTTCACTTTTGGACTTTAGTGCAACAGTAAATATAAAAAAAAGTTTAATTTGTGCT
>JAUMHQ010000048.1:12835844-12851406 GCA_032361165.1 Enteromius paludinosus
CAAACACACCTGAATCAACTCATCAGCTCATTAGTAGAGACTCCACGACCAGAAATATATTGGTCAGATAAGGGAGATATCCAAAATGTGCACTATTGGTGTGCCTCCAGGAACAGGGTTGGGAAAAACTGGTCTAGGGTAACTTAATAAATAATTTGCTTAGGGGTTTTATTCTGGGTGGTCCGAATTGGCTATTTCTTACTATAACATGTGAACATAGTCCAGGCTGTGACCTACATTGAGGTAAATCTCAAGTGTGAGGCTCATCTTTCCACCTCAGAAACTGAGTAATGTGGGAAGCTGTTATTTATCAGCCACATAATCACTCTTTTCAGCTACAGTGAACAAGCTGCTTCTTTCAAATTCTTTCTCATTCGTTCTTCACATAGCATACTGTAGCATCGCACAATATTTCTTATGACTGCCGAACACTGTCACTCCACCACTGAAGTAAACTCTTTGACATTTCCCCTCAATGTTCCGTACATCTTCAAGGCCACTTTATAAACCAGAACGCCTCTACACTTTTCTTTCTAAGGAGGGCTGTCACGACTCGCGCATGCTCCCATGCTGAAAGTCTTTGGTTTTTGTTGCGCACAAAAACCAGTCAAGGTTTCAGAAACAAGAATTTCATTGAATCTAAACCACAGTCTGATGTTCATCCCCTACATCCCTGACAACTAAGTACAGCTATATACATTTCCATCTGCAAATAGCACTATTTCAAGACCTCGACTGCTGCCTCCAGCATAACAAAACAGCATTTCCCTTCACCTCCTGAGATTAGCGACCTAACTGTGGAAGTCTCTGGAGCTCCGAAAGTCCGCTGCCTCATTTGTCAAAGCTGACCCTGAAAAACTCAGCTGTTTTGTCATTTATCTTTGCTACCTTTGGACCTATTTTTAAGGCATGTCCATGTATTGAGAACGAAGGAACATGGGAAGAAGTAGAACAAAAACTAGTTTACTCTTAAGGCGTTAGACAATTTTAGAAAAGATCGTGGCTTGAGTAGAAAAAAAATATAAGACTGTGCGCACATTGATGATCACTGTCCCAAACCGACCTTTTCATGTACATGGTGAAACTGAAAAAAGCAGCCAAAAAACATGAACTTGCATTGCTTGAGGCCATTCAGAATTAAGCAAAGCGAACCTCCCGCTAAGCACAAAACCGCTCAATATCTTGCTATCGATTTAGATGTTAAGTCTCTTAATCAATTATCCATTCAAAATCCTCAAGTACACGCTTTTGTGATGCATTTGCAATAATGCTGTTTGAATAACCGCTTAAATTCAGCCTCCTGCCCGGGAGCAAATGCAGGTCAATGTGAAAAAAGGTTTGCTCATGATGCTTCGCCTCAGGAAATTAAATCATTTCTGTCCACGGTTCTTCTTTGCCATTTTAACTAGTTTGAAAAGTCACCTTGAATGGTTCTCTATAAACAATTTAGCAAAGCCACCATAGGTTCAGCACACAATGTACTTGTGAGTGTTCTTTTGTAGAAGTAGACTTATTCCAGACTCCAGAGCAGGTTCAACATCCTTAACATTAATAACCTGAGCTCTGCAGAGAGAGAACAATGCCACTCAGTGCCGTTCCTCCATCTACCCAGGGATCCGTCTTCAATCTTCCTCAAGACTAGCATGTCTAGCTTTCGTGAGCAATTAACAATCTAGTAACTTCCGCTGGGCTATCGTACATAAAAAGTGTTTCTAATGAATGCGTGGAGCACAAAGAAAAATATATTTAATTCATGCCATCCACTTCCACTCCCAGTCTTTGAACACACTTCACTGCGTCTGACAAGGAATTGTACCAATACGGAGGAGTGTATTCTGATGTAATTGTGTTCGCTGCATGAGCACTGCAGTGCATCTCTCATCTCGCCTCGGCTGAGGACATGCGAGTCCAGAAGAATGCTTTATTCATTTTGCAGTCGCATGAAAACCAAACAGCGTGCTGCGGAGATGCAGTCCTCCTCTGCCTAAAATATAGTATCAGGCACTGAAAAGTTTGATGCGGAGCGTGCGCAATTCTTCGGCACTCAGTAATGGGAAAGTCTGAATGCATGTCGCACATCTGTTTGGAAGCATTTCAGTCTCTGCTTCAGGACCTGGATGATTGTTATTCTGCTTTAGCACTCCAGCAGTGACATATTCATTAAAGGGGCCGTTTGTTCCAAACTGAAAACGCCGCTATCATTTGCTTACCGCCAAGACATTCAAGTCTGACTTTACTTTTATGGTGTTTTTTGTGTTTGTGTTCACTGAGATACTAGTTCACACAACTACAGCATACAACAAGTCTTCTGAAGTCTTGTGTAAGAAACATGCCCCTAGCTCTCCATGACCAATTTGTGAATGAATATCCTAGGTCTTTTGTGTCTGAACTTTTTAATGAATTGTTGATCTAAAGCTGATAACTGATATGTTCACAAACGGAACTGATCTGGTCACAGCGATGCAAAGCTTCAGAAGACTGCCAGTGAATCCGAGAAAGAAACAAATCAAACTGAATATAGTAAGGCTTCTAAAGATTTATATAAAACATATATAGTTTTCATAATTAAATTATAGAAATAGAAAAATATAATGCATAATTAATCATTTGTGCCACTTTTATTATGCTTTAATGGACCTTTTGCATTTTTAAGCTTGAAAGCTCTGGTTCCTATTCATTGTAACTGCATAGAAAAAAGCAAGCATTCAATTATTCAGAAAGTCGATTATGGGCTTGGAATGTCAAATGCTTGATTGAATGTTATTTTTAAATTGAGTTTTTCAAAATTAGAACTTAAACAATGAAATGCATTTACAGTGTAGCGTAAACCATATATTGCGCACACTGTGTAACGCAAGGGAGTAAAGCAATCCAATTAACATTTTCTGCCCTTAACCGGCCAAACAAGAACACTGCAGCAGCCAGAAAAACATCTGCCTCATGCCTCACCCTTCATAGCTGCACTGACCTGTCTTTAATTAACGAGCCAAGCTTCATAACACAGTGAATTCATTGTCATTTTCAAGCCCGCCCTGTACCTCCAGCCTGCCTTACGTAAGATTACAGTTTGGCTGTTAAGGTCCGCTGTTAGCAAGTGGCCCAATGTGTGATTACACCCTCCAATGGATTTGTCCTTACATAAGAGAGCATATAGCTGTGGGGTCAATCTCTCAGCTAGACCTTTGTTGTTTAATAAATGTCAGAGGCTTCATTTACCTCATAATTGATGGTAAATAATTTGCAGCATTTAACGAATGAAACAACAGACGACAAGCCTGTGACCTTAGATTGCTTTGGTGCAAACTACCTTGTCTTCATAACATCCTTCATTAATAGTGACATCAGCAAAGTCTGAACTGCAGCGTTTCCAGGGGTCAATGGCATATTTCCAGCACAGAGTGCAGCTTGCAGCCGCTTAGGAATCTTCCAGCTGCAAGACTGCAGCAAACTTGTTTGCTCCTATCTACCTTACCAAATACATTGATAGTTCACATCAGCTATCATAATGAGAGCATTAGCAACTGAATCTGCAAAAACCATTATTTTATTTTCCAATAACAAATTTAGTTTCTGAACACTCCCCATTGGTTGGTCAAACAGACAATCTCACCCCAAATCTCATGCCATTTATTGAGCCAATGTTACCGCATTAACCCACAAATCAGTTACTAATAGCTGTATCTTGCTGATAAAGGAGGTATACTTTTAATACCTTTAAGTAACATTTGCAGTATGCCATATCCCAGTGAATACATCTCTATTTCTCAAATATTATATTAGTTGAATTAATGAAGGCTGTTTTCAGAATCGTTCCAAATAACAGCTGTTTATGCCTCCAGGAGGGATGTATTAATCTATGAAACTCTGGCGGATTGTTTTTCCATTCAATTCAATTCAGCCAAGTGCTTCCTGGCTGATTTTATATGGTTTCATTTGCAACGAAAACCCCTTTGGACTCATATTATTGCCAGACTGAGGCCTGTGAGCATCAAAATTAGCTCTACAATTACTTTTAATGGCAAAAGAAGAATTAAATGCTGAATTTTTAAATGGGCTGTTAATCCACTATTCCTTGTATTTTCCTCAACACTGACTTTTCATGCAACTTAGACATTAAACAGACTAGAATCACAAGCTCTGTAGAGTTCAACCCAATAAAGAGACCTGCTCAGAGATTTAGAAATGAGCATGTGGAGCAGAAAAGAAAATGTGTTTTTGAGGAAAAACTGCACTGTCTACAGCTTTTCTGAGTAAACATTGTATCAGCCATCTTAACAATGAACACTACTCGGCAGATACTAACTCTCAGCAAAATGTTATTGCTCAAAAGTTGTTCATTCATAGCGTTAGAGACATAATGTTGTTGAGTTCACAATTATGTTCTGTTAAAATCTCAGGGGCATAGCAGCCTTTTTAAAAGTGGGGGGCAGCTTTCAGGTGATGTGATTCTCTAACAAATGTTGTACTTAATGTAGAAACAAAGTTCATGTTCATGTTTAGGTTTACGAAAATATGATAAAGTATAATAAAATATATAAAAATTAGCCAAAAAAAAAAATAAAAATCTATATGAATTTCTTAGTATTGCATAGAACTAACTCAACAGTCTATATTTACAGTAGGATATTTACAAAATATCTTAAATGTAACAAGATCTTTTCTTAAAGGTGACATATAGAGCTGTAACGATACACGATATGAAACCGAAATCGCATCACTCAGATCCACGATCCTGTGTCGCGGTGTGATAAGGGAGCATCGCGACACACCGTGACTACCTTGAGTTGCGCGCAGATGAAATATCACGCACGCATGGTTTTGAAATGAGCTCGCAGCTCCCGTTTCTTTGCGTGTAGATCTGTTTTCCTCTGGCGTATGTGATTTAACGCGCGCGCCAGCATTAGTGGTGCGCTCACGTATTACTGGCATAGATTTGCCGCCATAGATATGCGACCATTTTCGGTTGTCAATAACGAGGGGTTCAAGTATTTACTCCGTGTGCTCGAGTCCCGTTATCTATTACCAAGCCGAGCGCAAATTGTTTTAAAAATCATTTTTTCTCCCACCCCCCACGAAAAAAAATCGTGATACGAACCGAATCGTGGGTTTGGTGTATCGTTATAGCCCTAGTGACATTATGAAAATCTGACATTTCCAGGTTTTAAGTCCTATAATCAGGTCCCCATTGCATCTACCAACAAAGGAAACGTGAAAAGAGTGTCTTCTGCATGTGTCTGAAAAACGAGCGCATCGGATTTCGCTCCCCTTGTGACGTTGCAAAGGGATCTCATTATAATAATGCCGCCCCTTGATCTGTAAATGTCCGCCTGCTAAGTCGTAATTTGTATTTTTACAAGTGACAACAGTCACAGCGTCAGAAGGCACAGCTCTCTTCTGAAAAAGGGGCGGGGAGCAAAAGCTAATTTGCATTTAAAGAAACAGGCACGGAAAACAGTGCTTCTGCTCAAAATAGCCATTTTCAAAATTATATGATCTGTAGGGTATTTTTAGCTGAAACTTCACAGACACATTCTGGGAATACCAGAGACTTAAATTTTGTAAACGGGGCATAATATGTCCAATGGCACCACCAGGGCCACCCCTGGCCGACTCCTGGCCACCCCATTGGCCAGTGTTAATTGTAGTACTGTAGTATCAGTTATGAATACTTTCGACCTTTGGTCGTACGCTGTAGCCAGCTCTAGTTCGAATTTTGACAGTTAGCCTACGTTACTTTGCTAAAGTTATTAGCTGGTGCTCGTATAGCTATGTTATGATGTTATGTAAATTTTCAGACAATGACTTTTATTTGTATCTGCCATTATCTATTTTTCATCAATAACTGTTTTGTTTGAAATAAATGTACACCTTATACCAGATATAACTGCAAAATAAAACAGAATTATTGAGAAACTCAAAATGTTAACTGTACTGTTATTGGATCATTAGTAATGTTAAATATATATATATATAAAAAACAAAGTATAGCAGTAGACGTTTCCTTAAGTCTTTTCTGATACTTTTCTACAGGCCAGTTCACTACAACAGTAAATACAATTGTGAAATTATGGCTTATAGTTTTGGTTTGCCACCCCAAGATTTTAAGTGGCCCCATCTGGCCACCCCTATGAACAATTTCTGGAGGCGCCACTGAATATGTCTCCTTTAATACCCTAATTGTTTTTGGCAATGCAGGCAAATATGAGCAAAATGTGCCATTCCCTAACCATGTGTATGCACAAATTTGAGCATAAAACCTCTTTGTGAACATTTGTTACAGAGAATTTATCCAAATGCTTGTTTTAAAAATGACTCTTTTATTCCATTTTAAATGTAATTTAAATTCTAATAAATGACGCACTTTTAAATTATATACACGTCAAAAAATCCTAAAAATGTATGATAACCTCTACCAGAATTTTGAACAGTACTGTTTTCTATGTGATAATTATCTGATGCTCATTTGCTGCTCATTATAAAGAAATAATAAGCACCAAATCAGCATATTAATATAATTTCTAGAGGATCATCGGACACTGAAAACTGGAATAATGGCTGCTGAAAAAAAAAAAAAACAGCTTTGCCGTGACAGGAATAAATGACTATAGGTGAGATCATGTGAAAGCCCTTCTTTGCAGATGGTTTAAGTGTATATTATGCAAATTACTAACCGGCGGGGCAGTGCTCCCGATGTGAGACATCTTTGAGACCTCTTTTTGTGTGATGAGGCACTGCTAAATTCTCAATTTGCTCTTTATACAGTCTCACTGCAGAGTACAGGAGAAACAACTGAGATTTTAAAGAGATCTCTTGTGTGATTTTCCTGTGGGAGAGTGCTTCCTTTCATCATTACTCTCCAGCACCGCTGCGCAAAGCCTTATTGCTTTGGAAATAGCGGTTAGCTAATTAAATTCTTTCTCTTGCTGTCCTGTCCATGGGAGCCAGGCACACAAGAAAGCACAACTATAATCAAGAGATTGTCGTTACGCTTGTCCCACAGACACTTGCTGTGATCTGATGAGTTCCGCACCCCTTGTTCAAGCCCCAGTCTCTGTGATGCTGGTAAAGAATGATAATAGGCAGCCATGTTTGACTCCTCCAAGGTAACAGCTAGAGACAATGTGCTGGACACTGAACATCTGTGTGAGAATTAAGTCACATAAGCGAAACCCCATCTACATCTGAGCCGTTTCAGATGGGAACAGATATGCATGTCTCTCAACACTAGTTATGCCACCACACAGCTTAGAAGAGGCTCAGGGGATCTGGACATTAGCATTTGAGGAGATATTTGCAATCTCCGCTGGGTTGCTCTACAGTAGCGCAATTATTGTGTTCAGGTGGGTTGCTGAGAATCATTTCAGATGAATACAACTAGGGCGTTTTGTTGGACACACCTGCATATTGTGCACATGAGGCTACATTTGCACTTGCCGAATTCACAAACAGAGAGAACAGTAATGAACACAACGAGGATACACAAAAGCCTCTATTTGGGGGGACTGATTCCACTTTGTCCCCACAAGTAGAAGCAATATGGTGGTCTTGGAAACAGCTGTGACATCACAATGGCCTCATTGTTGTTAATTAATAATTACTTTGAAAATCTCCACCCTTTGGTGGTTCCCTCATCTACAGCAACAGCAGGTTATTAGCTGTAAGATGGCAGCAAGTTAATTACATTTCATAATTTGTATGTTCATAAATGCTCTCTTATTAGTGAACAGTAAACATAAGAGCTGCGCTTGTTCACAGCATGTCTTCGTTAATGAATTTTCATACAAACAACATAAAGCGCTCAATGGATATGATTCACAGGACCCAAATTCTGAACTCAAAACTACAGTTCTGACTACACTGTAGCAAAATGTTACAGTTAGGTTTGTTTAAACGTTTCTTGGTTAAAATCAAAATGTTGATTAGCATGGGCCTGTTGGCCTCTGCTGGTAGATGCCGTAACTACGAAGGTTCAAGAAACATTTCTTAGTATTGTGTTGATTGCGTCACAACGACAATCAGCATACAGTATTAGAATGGTTTTTGATGGATCGTGTGACACTGAAGACTGGAGTACTGATGCTGAAAATGAAGCTTTGACTTCAACTGTATTCTTGACCAAACAAATACAGCCTTGGTGAGCATTTTAAATGGTAGTGTACATAGTTACTAAGCCTATGCAAACATTTACTACAAAACCAGAGCCCAGCATTATTAAAAAGTTTACCAACTCTGTACTTTGTGTCAGCTTCCAAATAGTAGGTTGTCTAAAGCAAAAAGAATCTAAACCGGTCTTCTCTAGGCAGTGAGAAAAAAAGACAGAAGTAACCTAATAATATTTCAGAATGACTGTTATCACCTGAAATTATAAAATAAGTCCCAGGCTGATTTTTCAGTCCATCCCTGCACCACGGTGTGCTCTTGCATGCATTACACACTTCTCTGGGGTGACAAGTCCCTCCTCCAAACTGACAGCACTTGAAGGCTACTGGGTGTTGTATCTCATCCAAAAGAGAACATAATGATCTGCAGTCTCCCTAAACACCAACTCTTAAGTGCTCTGCATGACTCAAATGAGGTCACAATAAGAATAACGCTATCTGCTCAGAACAAAACAATTCAGACACGTTTGTGTCAAAACATCCTCGGTGCCCAAATATCTTTTCAGTGTACAGTTCTTATGTATACGGAATGGAAAAGTCCAAAGGCTCTTCGTTGCACGGTTTATACGAGGCATAGCAGTTCTTTAAAAGTCACGTGTAATTGGTTCAAAGTTTAAAACCCTTGTTTTAGTGCAGTGCTTGACAGACAGGTGAGGACGCATCAGGCCAGATTAAAGTTTACAAAGGAAACATTCATTTTGGACTACCTCTGAAAGTGTGTTGAATTATCTGAAAATAATTTTTATACCAGTGTCAAAGATAGCAAAGACCTCAGCCTGAACCACACCGAATCTACTGGGAACCTATTAGGAGTTTATAAATGGATAAGCACTTCAGAATTTATACATCAGCACTAGAACGACAGATCACTGCATTTCCCTGTCAGTGATGGAGGAGAGAAAGAACTAAATTGCCTAAATGGCCATTTCCATTGTACGTTGCCTCTCTGCGTATATTAAATGACAATCATGGGTCTTAAATCAATTGCTTCAGGCTGAAGATTTATGTCAAAGCAACCTAAAAACATCAATAAGACAGTCAGTTGATCTTTGGCCGTAAGTAGCCATGAGCGTGCCTGCGCATTGGCTGCATTCAGTGGGAGGTAGCACTTCAGATATAAAACAAAGGATCCCCTGACACATGCCAATGATCCCTGTGTTTATTGGGCTCGAATCCTGCTGCATGGGCACTAAATGAAGTAAAACCAGCCCAGCGGGCAAACATTAATTACCACATATATGCTTTCCTGTCTCCAGAAGAAAGAAAAAGCCATAAGCTATCGTTAATTTCACCTTGTCTCTCCTAACCAGCAAAGGCAAGAATCAAATCACACGACATGCCACTAACATGCAACATTTGGTCTTATAAATAAGGCATATTTGAAGAGCTGTAGCATATAGGGATTTCATAATGCTACCATCACGTAGATGTATGTAAATCACGCAAAGTTCACACCAACATGTTACCGGTACTATAGTCTCACATCCTAGTTATATACGGTTTAAAATGTTTGCACGTGATGTATTATTCAACAAAAGAAAACGCAAAGGTCCCCATGAGTTAAAACAGTGCAGACATTTATCTCCTTAAGGATCAACACAGAGTGCTTTAGAATGACTTAATGTACCGCTGAAGAAAATCTCCTGAGAATAAGCTTTCAAAACGTTGCTTCATTTGATACAGCGACATCCTGAGATGAAAACCAAGTAAACATATTTAAATGCAGCAGCGAGTGCTCATGAGAAACAGGATTATTATATAAACTCAATGCAAGTCTGCAACAAGATTTAACAGCGAGTGGGGATTCAGATGCGTGGTTTGTGGTCGGTAATGAAAATGGAACGAAGTCAACAGAGTGGCAAATTATCACCTCTCTAAGCTTACCATCTTAAATCGTACCATAAACAGATCTCAGATCTTTATTTTGTTTCGTTTTTTTCCTCACCCTTTTTGCGGTTCACATGAAGGAAGCGTTGCATGATGACAAATGTGATTGAAATTATGATGGCTCACTATAAAGAGGTATTTGTTATTGGGTTTAGTAAAGTGATTACTCCAGCTTTTTTGATGAAGCATATGTCGTGAAATAACTCCATATGGTAATTTGTCAGGGGAACAGTTAAGACACGATTGCATGTTGCACTAATGACATTATTTTACATCATTGTCATTACCAAACCACATTAGGAGTGCACATTTTCCCCACTGAACTCATTTTGATATTTCAAGCTCATCTTTCGCTCCAGATTAGTGGTAAACAAATTTGGAAAGCACTAGTATTCAATAATGTACCCTGCTCTAGGTGAGTGGATGCTATCTACCGACTGACCTTATCTGCCATGATCATGGACGAGCCGCCATGGATCCCCAGAATGGGTATCAAAGTCTGAGAGGAAATAAAATCCAAAATCTGGGCGATGGCTTCCTGGTCCGTGCCGTCCCCAAACACCACCCCATGGATTTTAGTCCCGGACATGAGATCACACACATGGGTAATGATGCTTTTGGGGTCCGTTTCATTCACCAGCAGGGTCACCACGTTGACGTCAATGGGATCATCTTTGCTCCACAGAGCCCGTATATCTCTATCGGAGATGTAGCGTGTTTGACCCAGGATCACGGCAATGTTCAGTATGGGCACTTTCTCTGCTGCATGCGAGATGTTGATGAGGGTAAGGAGAGCTGGAAGAGTTAGAAGAACCAACCTGGAAGACCCCATAGTGCTTGACTTCATTCCCTGCAGAACAAACACACACACACACACACACACACACAATACAGGCTGTTTGTGACATCGCATTTACAGGTTTACTTAAAAGAGTTTCTGCTCAAAGAGGAAACACAATATGACTTCAGATAGCTAAATCTTATGCAGCATTACTTAATCATTATTTCAGCTTGGAATTACATTACCTGGAATACTCATACAATAGCAAATACATTCTACATACGATCCAGTGGAGTTACACAACAACGGCGAGAAGCGCCGGATTTTATAATCTCATTTCGGAATTTAGGCAATGAATAGCTAGCAATGAGCAAATGATGAATATTACATGTGACACTGGATCTGAGCAGCAAGCAGGGCAGAAGAGAGTGGAGCTGACATCATCACATGAAGAGTCTTGGACTGACTGAGCAGAGGAAGCTCACAGGCCCTCTGCTACTGTGGCCAGCATGTATACGCAAACAGATGCATTGTAAAGCAAGGCATAAAACTGCAGAGAAACAACATATGGTGCAGGGGCTGTTGGAGCCTGCGATTCTCATGAAGAATAATGCATCATATCACCATTATTAAAGACAGATGAATGAGCAAGCCAGATTTAGAACAGTTTCGGCTGATAAGAATTCTGTAGAGCAAGCAAACATGAATGGTTGATTTGTTTCAATGCAGTTGAGCAGAGACTAGGGAAAATATCATTCTTGTCTCGAAGACTAGAAGTTTGATGCATTTCTGCAGACATGCATTTAGGTTTAATGATTATATTTAGCTTTTAAAAATGTTGGATGTTTAAATGTAGCAAGCACGCTTGTTTTTATGTCTTTAAATCAGTGCTTTAGAATATTACATGACATTTTGTCTAACACAGATACCATGTCATCATGCTTTCGAGTGGCTGCAAAAATGTGCAATGTTCATGCTCTGGATGTACTGAAAATGAAATAAATAAATAATCAAATGAATTATGAGCCATGTGACAAACATTAATGAATGTGGAGCTGAGATTGCATGCACTTGGGCTGGAGGCCAGGTCTTTTGACAATTACATTTTACATTTATATGATCTTTTATTTTAATGTAATTAATTAGAGAGAGGGAGGAAAGGAGAGAGAGAGAGAGAGAGAGAGAGCATTAATTATGAAGATTTTGCTGTTTTCGTGAATAAAACTGGCCTCATTTGTTATTTTAGGCAAATGCGTTATCAGTGTTCTTACAACGTGACAGAGATCTTAACATGGGAAATATATCTAGATGAATATTCCTTCTGATACCTCATTAATTTCCTCAAAACGACCATTATGCAAGTGCGCCCCCTATCGACGCGTCTCGTTTTGCGTTCTCAGCTGGAACCTCAGTACGCGGTAGGACACTGTATTCAAAGAAAAAAAATATACGCATCAGAACTTTACAACCTGACAAAGGAGGTCAGTCACATCCATTATGACAGAAAAGAAGCAACGTTTACTATCCCGCTGTTTAAAGAAAAATCTAAACAGTCTTATGTTTTAACAAGAAAGTAGGCTAGCCTGATATTTGAAGTTACAACTCGACCAAAATCCGCATTCATCTGTTACATATCCAAGCAAGCACGGACAAGTCCTCTACCATGTGAAACCTTTTCAAACTACACGTTTGCCGTTTTTCTGCTATTTTTGTATTTCATTTTCCCTCGCTCATTAGTAAATCCCCTCGTTTTATCCAGCAAAAGCGAAGCGCACTCCTGAGGGAAAATCTTGTGATTTGGTGCTCACATGATCATGACACGAGTTTTCTTACAGGTAAAACAAGAGCGTGTTGTTGCACACAACTCGATAAAACACAACTTACTGTTTAAAAATCCCTACATCCTAACATTATAAAGTACCACATCCCGTTTTCTTCCTTTCATGCCTCTGTTTTAGGACCGCGCATCCCTAATGATGCGAAGAAAGCCGCGTTTTCCTGCACCAAATTAATTTCATTGTAACTGAATGGTTAGACGAAATTTTAAAACGCTTACGTCTGTTCCTCAATGTCCTTTAAGAGACCTAATCGTAATGGACCAAGCGATTTTTAAAAGAGAGAGAGAGAGCAAAAAACAGTAATAGGCTACTTACAGCATCTCTCTTCCACAAAGCTCCAAAGATGTTGAATGGGATGACATTGCAACAGTCCTCCTCTCACCAGCCAGGTTGGAAATATGGATACTTATTCCCACCGACGAATCCTTCAAGTTCAAGCACAGAACCATATGAATGAAATTAATCCAGTGGTTTGCATGTTTATGAATTATCCATGACTCTTCCTCGATGTACAGAAGCGCGAGACTCGCTCGTTGGTGACTGAATCCGCGAGAAATTGGGAGTGGATCTGCAAGCAGGACCACAGGACAGTATCACAGTCCTCTTTCCCCACAGCCTCTCTGGATCTGAGGGATGCCGTCAGTTACATCCTTAAGGTGAAAATGAGAATTACACCCTGTTTCAGAGCAAGGCACCCCTCAAAAGAAAACGGCGTTCAGTGCAGCGGTTTTCTAGATCTTGCGAGTCGTTCATCGTTTTTAAATGTGATCATGCCAACGGTCACGTGGCGTAACTTAGCCTACACACAGTCCTCAAAGTTATAACAGAGCCGATATTCAAAAAGTCGCTGGATGTGGATGATTAATGTGCAACCTCGGCTCGGTTTTTACCTGTCGCGGTGATTTGAGGGGTTGCCTCTCGGTGACGTATGAGCGTTTGAATTCCAGAGCCAAAACTTCACTCACTGCGCAAACCACTGGGCGCATCATTCCCATCAACTACATATCATTTGTTTCATAGTGTGAAGAACAATTAAAAGCTTTTTCTGGTACAAAAACCTTTAGTGGAATGGAAAAGTCCAAAGGCTCTTCATTACGCGCTCGATTCGATGCGTTTTTAAAGCGTTCGTTCACCTTTGGTGCGATAAGGGAACCTCGAGCGTTTCATCTGAGCTCCTTCATACTGTATGGCAGGGGTAGGCAAATTCAGTCCTGGGGGGCTGGTGTCCTGCAGAGTTTAGTTCCAACCCTTATCAAATACACCTGCCTGTAACTTTCTAGTGATCTTGAAGACATTGATTAGCTTCTTCAGGTGTGTTTGATTAGGGTTGAAGCTAAACTCTGCAGGACACCGGCCCTCCAGGACTGAATTTGCCTACCTCTGCTGTATGGGATCAAAGTGACTCAAAACACGCTTGTGTGTTAGACCCCACTTTTTGTAGTTGCACAGCCTAAGTCCTACAAATCATGTTAAATGTGACTGAGGTATATGAAAGAACGAAATCACCTCAAAATCCAGTGACAATGTTTCAGATATTGGTGGGATATAGAACCATTAACTGATAGACAGATACAGAAAGAAATGTAAATAACTGACTATAAAACTAAAACATACACGTTTACAGCATTTTACAGAAAACAAAATTGGATAATATATTAAGGAGACCTTTGTACCAACTGTACCATTACATCAGTTTTCCATTAGACACATCCCAATTTCTGATTTCTGGCAAACAAAACCCTAAAATGCAGATGTGGCAAAGCTTTTAAATATGATTATTTGGAATCATGGAAGAAAACATTATTCTCGACTATGCTTTTTCCTAACAGCAGGTGCTCCCTGCAAGAAATGCACTCAAACAGCACCATATGAGGAGATTCTACTTTTCTTTTTTAGCATCATAACCCCTTCTGAATCATTTTAGTAAATGTGACTTGCACTATGGTAGATTTGACTCAAACTACGCAGTCAAAACACAGGCATGAGTCATAGAAAAGCTCTTTGTGTGATGTCATCAAGTTCTGTGGGAAGGACTCAAGCTTAGGGAAGATTGTCAGAGCACTTTCTACACGCACCTCAAGCCCCTGACTCCCATTATCCTCTCGGACAGAAGGAAATGGCCATTTCTCATTTTCTGCAGTTGCAGTGAACATGCTTTACTCATTAACAGGCTTGGTGCAGAACATGACTGATGCTTTACATCTCGAAGGAGAACACAATCCTCCTGCCTGTGAAGTTCGTAGCTCATGTTTTTTTTAACACATCTGCAAATGTTCCTATTTTAGCTCTGCATGTCAAACAGAAAAAAGAAACATCCCAAAATGTGAGTCGCCAAGTGTTTCTTCTTCTATTTTGGTCTGTTCCATTCAACAATCATACTGGCCCTTATTTTTTGGACACTGTCTGCACCCTAACTCATGTTTAACTAAAAAAAAAGCAATTGTTCACGCTCAAACTGCAGCTCTCACTTTTCCCTGAGGGGTTTTTATTTCAGCTTAATAATACTGTGGTGCTGGATATAGAGTCATGCATGAATGCAGGGAAGCGGTAGCATGTCTGTTTGAGAAGTAATGCCAAGTGAATGCCCCTGCAAAACAAAGAAAATGTGAGCAGTTACATCAAGACTGTGCAACAGATTAGGTAACAAAACTCAAATGAAGCATACTTGGAGAGATACACCTCTTAACTTAACCCTCTAAACTCAATATAAATTAAAAGACTTAAATACTGAGAGAGATCATACACACAACAAAAATATAAACTCAACACCTTTGTTTCTTCTTCCGATTTTTCATGAGATGGACTTAAAGATCTAAAATTCACTTGTGCACTACTCATGATGTCAGATCAGCATCTTGATGTGGCACACCTGTGAGGTGGGATGGATTATCTCAGCA
>JAUMHQ010000048.1:12864715-12894007 GCA_032361165.1 Enteromius paludinosus
AAGGCAGACACTGCTATTTTTTTGAACAGCCCAATATCATTGTTTCCGTCATTTTCTGTAAAGTGATTAAAATATTGTTCGTTTTTCTTCATGTTTTGAAGTAAAATATGATGTGCAGTGTTCCCAATAAATGGAAATCAAAATATTATAAGAATTCTGAGCTTTACTCACATTTTAAAAACACTGCTATTATTTTGAACATAACTGTATATCATTTTTTTCCCCAACAATTATGCGCACAGTCGTTTACCCAAACATAAAAAGGTTACACCAATAGCGTGAATGAATTTTGGGCACAAAAGTACTTTTATAACTTATATTTTAAAATGGGTAGTTCTCTAACAGCCTTACCTTCTGTTGAACGTTAAGCTTTAAAGTACTGTTACACAACAATTTCATTTTGAGAACACTTATTTTTAACACTGAATGACATTAACATGTTCCACTTGATTGTTATTATTGGTGACTTTGTTTTGCACACTTTATCCTACATTAACTATTAACCTGAAAAAAATAATTAACTGGAAATGTAATAGAAGTGACATTTGCATAGGATTTCACTTCTCTCTCTCTCTCTGTGTGTGTGTGTGTGTGTGTGTGTATCAAAGCATAAAATGTTATGTCATATTTTGTTAATATAATTACAATAATGTTTTTTAACATTTGAATTTTTTCAATTTACTGCCATATTTTAAGATTGATTCAGCAGTGTTTGCTGTAAGAACAGAAAGGGTCACAAAGTGCCTGTTAATGTAAAATACATTTATTTGATTAAAAAAAAGAACAATATTGAGCCCTTGGTGGGGATCAGTCTCCAGAAACAAACCTGACCTGAACAACTCAGCAGACATTTAAAAACAAAGCTGCCATTGTGGTTTCATTCCAATTACAAAAGCCTTCACCAATATTCATTAAAACCTTCTGAAACATTACACAAACATGTTCAGGCCTGTTGATATAATACTTCATTACAAAAAAATATTAACAGCAACAATGCAGTTAGTCTTAATAAATACAGCTTAACTTCACTTTCGCCTAAATATTAGCTCATTTCTTCTTATTCCATAGCAGACTTGAGGACGAAATGATTACATAAGAAAGGAAAACTGAAACCATCGGTGTGCTTCACCAACACCATCATCTTAAGGATATTTGCATGAATATGACAAAAAAAAAAAAAAACACAATTAAATCCCAAGTGCCCTAATCAAACAATGCCTAAAAGAACTATAAATGTATACTTATGTTAGTGATTTCGAATTAAATGCTGCAAACAAATACAAAAACATGCAATATAATTAGCCAGCACTAAAAGAATATTTTACAAAGAAAACTATACACGAGAACACGTCGTGCCACTGATATTGAAAATTTGTTCAGCTTCAAGTATGATATAGTGCTCAGCAAACTGGCAGCACAATATTTCATTCAGATTTAGTTTGAATGACTTTTCCCCCGAGCACATATAATGATCAGGAAGCATCACACTAGCATGTTATTTACTACACACCGAGTGTTACATATAAGGCCAATTTCACATCATGCATTGTGTATGAATACATGTTGAGCCCATAGTGGTTCCACATTATAAATATGTCCTATTATATCTCCCACTCTTGTCTTTTTTCCCCGCCCTATTTTCAACCTCTCTAAGTCACAGCACTTCTTTTACTGGGCAGGTACAACTAAATTATACACAACAAGGTTAAAAATGTGACATACTATGAAAAAAATCAAATTAAGTTTCCAGTATGCAGTGATTAATAATAGAAGGTCATCTACTTCATTCTAACTTTGGCAAGTATTTTTAATCTACATATAAAAACAAGTATCATTACAAATAAAGTCTCTTGGCTAAGGCTGTAGCTGGTGGCAGCTAGCGAGGTGACGTGTTGTGCTTCATTTGCGTTTTCGTAGCACTAGATACATCAAGCCGCTCAGCAGCGTCATGGGGAACACGACCCAGGCCAAGATGAAGGAGTATCCGTAATCTCCTTTCTCAGAACTCTTATCTCTGAAGGTTAAGTGCTCTGCTGTGTAGATGGATGCACCGGTCATCACACAGAAAGCTGAGGAAAGAAAAAAGGGACAATTTACAGTTAGTTGGCAGTATTTAAAGCGATAATTTACCCATGAATTAAAATTCATTCTCGTCGTTGTGGTTCTGAAGATTTTTTTGATGACCACAAATGTTTAAGACCCAAAAAGGTAGTAAAGACATATAGTCCATGTCCACTAGTTTAAGGATGTCCTTACTACCTTTCTGTGTCTTGAACGTGGTAGAACCCTTGCTGTCTATCGAGTGTCAGAAAGCTCTCGGATTTAATCTAAAATATCTTCAATTTGTGTTATGAAGATGAGTGAAGGACTTTCGAAATAACTTGAGGGTGAGTAATTATTGGCAAATTGTCATTTTAAGGTGATCTACCCCTTTAAGATTCACAGAACAACAGACGATAAATAAACACGAGACATATTACACTAACAATAAATAGAAAAAATATTATACTATATTATAACATATTTTTTAAATGGAATAGTTAACCCTAAAATACAAATGGGCTCATCAAGGGTTTGTTTGCTTATGGAAACATATTTGGAGAAATGTAATGTTACATCAGTTGCTGACTGTAGTGAATGGGTGCCGTCACGATGAGAGTTCAAACTGCTTCATTAAAGCTTCACAATAATCCACACAATCCAGTTCAAAACAAAATCCTCCAGGTGTTTTAAAAAAGCCTGTCACCTGTTGTTCTCTAACATCGGTTTATCTGCATGTTTTTGTTATAAATACATGGCTCACATTTTAAGTGGAAAAACAACTAAAATAGCGGACTTGTTTCTTACAAGCATGCACTTTTTCGCTTCACAGGACATGAATTACTTGTGGATCATAGTGTTGTTTTTAGCAGCTGTTTGGAGTCTCATTCTGACGGCAGCCATCCATCAGTGAGCAACTGACGTAATGCTAAATTCCTCCAATTCCGATCTGAAAACGAAATCACATGTTGGTTTTCCTGAGACCAAAATAAGTCCTTCAAAGCTGGGGCAATTTACAGTACAGACTAGAAAGATAGCATGAAAAAAGATTTGCTTGATTTTCTTTACGTTGTACATAGATAACTGTGCTGCTAACAATGAGCAGAAATATGCACTGTGGGCATGACCTCACCAGACAAGAGCTGGATGATGGCTGTGAAGACAAATCTCTCGCCCTGCTTCAGACGGAAGAGCTGCAGGATGAAGACGAAGAAACTCACACAGCACAAGATAGTGGCCAGTATCATGGTGGCTTGGACCATCTGAAGATAGGCTGATAAAGAGGAAGAAAACCAAGAGGAAATAATTGTCTCCTTCTGGCCTGGTTTTATTAATACACAACTTTAAACAATGGCATTAACACAATCATTTATGCTGGGAGACATTTTCTAATGATGGTTACTTCTCATTTCGATTTTATGATACTCAAGGCTTACCTCCATCAGAGGTTGCACTGTTCGGTATATCATAACAGTCTGTCGTATTGCACTGATACCACAGGTCAGAGAATTGACCATTTGAAACCCACCATGCCTTGAAAAAGATGGAGAATATATATTGATAGAATGTAAAATAAAACGATTAAAAAGACCCTTTTTCATGATGAAGTGTTATAGGCACTGTACCTACACATAAACAAAAAGTGCATTTCTTAAATATAAATTCATTATCGCAGTATTTTACAATATGGCTTGTTCAGATTATTTAAGGGTAAACGTAACAGAAATGTTGCTACATGAGTCGAAATCCCTAACAATAACACTAAACAGTAACAGTGCTTAAAGCAGACTTATTAAAGAAGATCAACTCACATTTTTGATGGTTGATATGAAGAGTAGTATTACTGAGGTGATGTGGAAGAGGATGATGAGGGCCAAAATAACCAACATGGCTGATGGTGGAACAGAAAATCAAAAGCAGGAGAATCTGGAGGAAGAAAGGAAAACAACAAGATCCTGTTAAATGAATACAAAGCTGGAGAACGGGAACTGTTGCTTTCTGCTTCTCTTGGTGGGAAAATCACCATGTGCCCATTTGAACAGCCTGCTCTTATTCTGCACTTTGACCTTGGAAGTAATTGACCGCAAATATTTGTTGTTGGGGGTTTTTTTTTATGTCAAAAGATAAACACTATTTTAAAATTATTTGTTAACACTTTATAATAAGGTTCCTGTTAACGGAGTTAAATACATTACATGAGTTAACAATAACAAATACCCCCAAAGCATGCAACAATCTTAATGTAAATTATTACCAATACTACCAGAATCTATTGATGTTATGTAATGGATGGACCCACGTTAACAACAAACAGATGTATTTTGGTTTTCTGTAAAAAAAAAAAACTTATCGTTTTAAAAATTAATGTTTGTTAATACATAACATGAACTAATGGGATAGCAATTAATTATATTATTGGTTACCTTTTTCAGTTTTGCAGACTTGATAGACTGCGCACGAGTAATGTTTAACCCAGCAAATTAAAGTCAAATAAATGTTACACAGATGGTTAGGGTTAGATGCCATGGCAAATTACGTCAGATTTTATGGACCATTCAAGTAAATAGGAGACAAGTCTAAAACCTCACGCAGGTTTTGGATGAAAAACGCAGTCCGCTTCTGCTTACGTCACACACGTGAGCCTCGGAGTCAGATGCTAATTTAGCTTCCCATGATTCACTGAACTACAGCCACACACGGACAGCCTATATATCTTTGCCTGCACCACAGCCGCTCCGAGCCATTTATGAATGGCTTTTTTTCCCTCCTTCATCTTGTATAGTGGGAGTAAGTTTATACTGGAGGTGAGAAACACATTTTTTGTTCTGAAGTGCTTTAATGCTCAGTACTTGAGGATACAATATATTTTTTAAAAAGACACCCCTATGGACTATATCACCTCAGCACTATTTCTGTAAAATTCATGTCGCAATAACTGTGGTGAGCTGTGGGTTTTATCTGTTTGCTAGGATACAAAATCCTTTACATTTACATGATTTTATTTGAGACACAAACAGAACTGTAAACTCTGAAATACAAGACTAGTTCACGTACGGCTGACAACAGCAGGAATTGACGTATAACTGAAGGATTTAACAGATTTAGGTTAGTGTCCTTTTCCTTTTTCTTGGTTGGCCAATACAAAGGATACAGAAGGATGTCAATGAACACAGTGAAAGAAAGCAATGATGTAATCAGCAGGTAAAACTGATCTTTTTCTCATTTCAATGTCTTTTTCATCAATAACTGCCATCTTAATTAAGATGAAGCTGTTTTGCTCCAGGTGTATGAATCTAACCTGAGGTGGCGCCATTGAGCCAAGATGTGAAAACTCTCCATAATTATCAAGAAGCATCAAGTGGGGAATATTTTTTTATTTAATTACCGGATATCCCCACTCACAGCTTGGAGAATAAACCCTGCTCACTCTGTTTAACTTTGGAAGTCATACAGGTTTGGAACAACAAATGGAGGCGTATATAATGGCGGAGTTTACTTTGTGGGTGCACTGTCTCTTTAGGAGAAGAGGGAAACAGGGCGTGGCATTTGAGCAATGCAGAGTTTAGGCGGGAAAATGGTACAAGAATGGAGCCTTTCTGTTTGAACATATATTAACGAAAGCAAAGAAACCTACCGCTCACAACCGAGCCACGATGCAGCCCACGCGGCCATACTAAAAGAGACCCGAAACGGAAGAGGAAGCCAGCCTTAATACACAAGGGAGGCACAGTTGTGGGAGAGTACAGGATGACGCTCGACTAGCAGTCTAACTGGGCCTGAAAAATCTCTCTTTATTTGACTTTCACGGTTTCTTCTAAGGTCAGGGAAGGTACTGGGAACAAAATTAAGTGTAGGCATTAATAAAGACTGAGAATGTTGGTCATTTATTCAGAGCCTGTAGTGGAAATCCTCCGGAGACCTTCATCCCCTCAGGCTGTACATTAGCTGTCTGTCTCTGTAGAGTGTAAAGTGGGAGGCTGGTCTCATTAAATCGTAGCGTATCGTGTACTCGGTCCACACATGGTCTTAATTTTCTCCTCAGCTGCCTTCCTGTGTTGTACTGAGGGGCGTAGAGGGCTGGAAAGGGGAGGAGCCGGGGAAGGAAGAACGTGAGACCAAAAACTCAAAACATGCTGTCCAAAAATCTGTGATCTGAAGTCGGAAATGTGTCGAGCAGATGATTCTGAGATTTAACAAAAAGTGAAAACTTTCAATATTTGAATCATTGCAAATGATCTCAATGAGAGCAGACTGAAGCTTGCAAGCTTCAAAAAGGATGCAAGAGAAAACAAGCAGTTATATAGAAACCACCAGATTAATTAACTTTCTTAATGAAGGTCTTAAAGTTACTCCTTTATTCATTTTTCATCTGAGACTGTAGCAGTCTGGTAGGATCACTGCATTTCCAAGACCTGCTGGAAGGAGCCTGTTCATTTGCTGAAATCCATAATGGCGCAAATGTGGCATTTAACGCATAGAGGACCAGTGTGTTGTTGTTTATGTCACTAGCGGCTCTGTGAATGGTGGGAAATTGAGGAAGAAAATTCCTGTAGACGGTTTAGAAGTGAGGAAAATGAAACCCTTTGACTAGACAGAGGCCCACCATACACAGAATACAGACGGAGGAACATACTGAAAATTGTATGTTGGTTACACAGAGGGATAATCGGCTGTGCACAGTCCCCTCAGGCCTTTCAGGAACAAAAGATCTACTGTAGAGGTTCACTGAGGCCAACGGCCAGCATGGAATCAACTTCACGGGTGATTCACTTCAGCTTTCACAGGAGCTGTGTACCTGTAACTGGCAAAAGAGGCGATACCACACGGGTCTTAGAGGAAAACTCCAGCTTCAGTACAATTTAAGCTCTATCGGCAGCATGTTGATTGCAAAAAATGTAGAAAAATAATATGCATTAACATGTCATTTGCTTCCCAACCTTTTCTGTGTAAGTTATAGTCCATTTTGTATTATACATTACCATCACAACATAAACTTTTAAGAGAACAATTATTAGAAGTGCTTTTATAAAAAATATATAGTTTATAGTTTCACTTATCTGCTCCCAAATCCTTCAAAATTGGCCCGGAGTTACTATTGTTAACAAAAACTACATTTAAAACTACGAAAACATTTTTGTTATGAAATGAAATGTAATATAAATATAAGACCATAAAACTATATTAAGTGAAAAAACGTAAAACTGAACTAAACTAAAATAACAATAAATGTAACCTAAATAGCAATAGTACAACTGAAGCTGCTACAATTTAAAATGAAACTGAAAATATGAAATAAAAGCTAGTTAAAATATTAATGAAAACTACTATAGTAAATAAATATTGTTCATTTAAATGGATCTGGATTATGTTTATATAAATTAAACAAGTGAGGGCAGAAAGAACTGCAAAAATTGATTACAAACAAGGCACCTTGAGTAGCTTTTAAGTGTGGCTAACCATTAATGAATAAATATGTCATTTCTGTACATTAGATCAAATAGTCAGACTTAAATCATATCACAGACATCTGTACTACGGCTGCACAGGACAAAAAGAAAGAAAGAAACCCAGCATTTAGCTCAGTCTTTTAGAGCTAGGGGCTGAGGCCCCGTTAAAGTTTATATAGGCTGAGACATGAAAACCTACAAGCGTTTGTCTTGGAAACCGACTGTGGTGTTTCAGTTTGCTATGTACAATCCTGCGGGATGATAATGACAGCCATACCTCCCAAGCCAGGAGGTTTCCAGAGAATATATAAACCATTATTAGTAAATTAATTGGAGTCAGTGCTTTAAAAAGGTAGCAGATAAGCCGTGTCCACTTATTTCTGCACAAGTGTCTGCATATGTGTGTGTGTTTGTGAACGCGATGGAGCCCCTGTTCATTTCCCCTAAGCTCGGGGAAAAACGCTGACTTGAGTTTCACTTTTAATGTCATTTTTTTTTCATGAAAGCCGCAGTCTCCAGGATACTTCCAAGTCGGCCACTGGTGAAAACAGAAACTGCTGTCATGGAACAAATGATTGAAATGAGAAGGAAAGCTTCAATGCCACCCAGCAAAGCTTTGCAGCTTTAATCCAGGGTGTGTGAATATTGTACATCATTTACGACCAGGGCTGGATATCTGAGCTGATTAGCAGATTTGTTTACATTCTGATTCAATTAAATGCATCTGATTTAATTTGATGATGCATTGCGGAAAAACAAGTACACTCAAAAAAATGATTTTAGTTGTTTGTTTCACAAATCTTTAGTTTTTCTCTCAGTTGTCATTTGCATTCAATTTCATTTTGTTAAATGAAACCACATTTGTAAAATGTTAAGTTAACTTAAACCATTTGTGTTGGGCCAGATCAAAATAACTAAAAGCTTAAACTCTACCAGGACTTTCCATTTTCATAAAAATGCAGAAAACTCAACGAACCTCTGCACAAAGACACCAGTCTGTAAAGCAACAGCAACAGTTGGATCAACAAGAATGAATTATGTTCAAGGAACATAACAAGTAAGAAAACTTTTATTGTGGTGATTCATTGTCCCAAACTACCACAGACCACAAAAACAATCACAAATTGCTTCACTGTTGACTATCCTGAGCTGTGACGTCAAAGGCAGCAGATAACACACACAGACAGCCCCGACAATTATTCTCATTGGATTGTGCATCATTGTTTCTCCTGCAGCATTTAAACAGAAGCAGTATGAACTCACAGAAAGGAATGTTCCTCGGTAACATGACGCAGCCAGACATCCATAGCTCTGCTCAGGAAACAGATCATTGAGCGAAATCCAAAAGGATAAAGTGTTTTATGAATAATGTCTGGTGCAAATATTTTGCTCATGAAGTCCAGATAACACAACAGTTGTTAAATAAATCAAGAAATGATGACAAAAACATGCAAATGGGAACTGCAGAAAATGTTACCGCCCGGTTTGACCTGACCTGACCCTAACAAGCAATGCCTGAGCTAGAGGGAAAACCTCAAAGTAAACGAGGGATATGATGGGGAATGTTTTAGTGTGGACGTTTGACATGGCTTGCGGTTTCAAATGTCAGCCCAAAGGTAACAATCCGTTCATGGGTTGTTTCGCAGTCCAGAGACCAACTCGCACTCTGAGATCTGAGAGAAGGCAGATAAAAGGGAAGAATATCGTGCAAAGGATCAGAAACGGGAAGAAACGATGATGCAGAGTTTAGTGTGGATTCAATCCATGCACGCCTTTTACTGCAGACGCCCTTCACTGACAGGATAAAAGGAAATGTGCTAAAAAGAACAGTGCTCTGAAACAGTTGTGAAGCCGTGAAGGTTAACAGCCATGGACATTTTCATTTCTCAGCAAGTCCTAGGCATTCTGAAAGCTATAAACAATAATCTAATTAAGATCAATGCATTCTCCCAGACTATTTCCACTGAAGCACTCATGTTTATCATATCAGGGACAGGGGTGTTTGTTCTAAAATGCAGTCATAAATTAAACACAGCCCCGTTCTTTCGCAATAAAGTTAAAATTAAGCACTGAAATGTGCCTGCTGGGTCCCATTCAACTGATTTCCTAATAGGCCTCTTGTAAGGTTTGATGGCTGCAGTTTACACAAAGACATCAAGATAAGCATTTTCTCACATATTGCCTTACAGCATATTTGTCAGGGGCATCTTGGGTAATCTGTATCTAAGATCTGTGATCTGGGGTATGTGTTGCAAATTGCTACAAGGATCATTTTAAAGTCAAAGAAACACGTGAAGACCTCTGCCACACATTTTTGGCACATCTGCGAGACTTCAGTCGTTTGATTAGAATGCTGTCGCCTTTTGTTTTCTTTGCCCACAACATTCAAAACACAATAAGAATAATATTTTATATCACCCGCATATATTATTTATTGAAAGAAAGATATAGAGATTTGGAACAATATGTAAATTATGGCAGAATTTGAAAAAATATATATATTTTGATTTTAACCAAACAAAATTCAAGCCATCATTTCTCAGTTAATGCAATTTCTTAACGTCAAACCGAAATGGACGCACATCCAAGATGAGTTATTTAAAAATAAATAGATAAATAAATAAGAAAGGGACTTGTTCTAGGGGTTATATCTATCAGTTGCTGATACGGATACAGGCAGATATGAATGAGAGCTTACAGCCAGTGTTAAGAAAGAGATTGGGTTTATACAGACTAAATGGTTGGAGAAGTCCAGCATACATCACCAGACAGAAGTCATTTCACTGGAAGATCCAGTTATGAAAATTTGATGAAAAAGAATGAATAAGAAAATTATTTAGTATGCCCGAATCAAACTCACTTCTACAAAACTACACTTACACCAACAAATCATTTTTGAGTCTGACAGAAATAGCTTCTCAAATTAACAACTGCACTTTACATTTACAGTGCCGCAGGAAGTGAGATTATACAGCTCCAAACACATAGGTATGGGTATCATCTATAAGCCCCGCCCGTAAAAGGTAAAAAAGGTCAAACTCCCAGCGAGAATGACCTGTACAGTGTAAACGCTATACTTGTACTAAACCTTAAGGTTCCTATTACAAAACCCTGAGGTACTCCACAGATATTTCAACACCATTCGGGCCAGTTTTGGCACAAAGGACTCCTCATTTTGTAAAGGGGAGTGTATTTTGGCAAGGCACATGTGTTTCTGCTGCAGCTGATCTCAGGAGGAGCCTCATTCACACACGGTAGGGTCCTGCTCGGCCCTCAGCGTGGCCTGGGTGCTGATAGGCTTTAATCCCATTGCTATGACTCTACTGCAGAGCAACTGTGCTCAGGTGCCTCAGGCCCTGTTTTCACATCGCATTCCACTGATGACACGCCGCCAGCATGAGTAACGGCTCCCACATGCATCTGTCAAAAGACACGCTGTTGAACCCCTGCGGCCACAACCCCGCTTACTGAGAATCAGGACAGCTGTGTTTAATGCATTCACACACTGTCCAGATTCTCAGCAGCTCCTTTGATCTTTCAGCAGGGATGAAGAGAGAACTCTTGTCACTCCCAAGGAGTTTCTTGTTGCGTCCAGTGCACTTAGCAGCAAGTTCTAAATCTTGAGTGCACTAAAGCCACAGACAAGAGAAGAATATTGAGGCTCTCAAACAGTAAAATCAGACTGGCCAAAACTGCAGTCTTTTTTTATACATTTTTTATGAACCTGCAATACAAAAAATGCAGAAAAACTGTACTATTATAAAATATTATTACAATTTAAAATTAATGTTTTTACTTTGATATATTTTAAAATTACTGTTACATTTTTTATTTATTGGCTAAGCTGAATTTTTTCCAGCATCATTAAGCTTTAGGTTTGCACGATCCTTAGTGAATCATTCTAATATGTTGATTTGCATATTTTAGGAAAATGTATTCTTTTTTTATCAGTGTTGAAAACAATCTGCACTCTTTTTTCAAAGCATTCCTTTAAAATAAATGTAACATTATAAATGTCTTTACTGTCACTTTTGATCAATGCATCATTTTTTGAAAATGCATTGTTGCCAAATATTCATTTCTTTTAAAAACCTTCAAGGGAAACATTTAAGGGTTTAAAAATATTTCAAATAAAGCAACTATACAACATTAATGATTTAGAAATTATATACAATTCTATACTATTTATAGGTCACTGTTTTAACTAACAGTCCCTCGTTTTTTTTTGTTTTTTTACAATTGATAGTTATCAATAATTTACATCATACTCATTAGTACTTAAATTCAATATTTAATTTATGATTGAATATTGACTCTTTAGACATCACCTTAAGGCATGACAATACACAAACACATCCCCTCTTGCCTCTAAGTGCATTACTGTCAAAGAGACCCTGTCGTTTTCTTCCCCTCTCTAATATTAGCATGGAATGTGACTGTTTATTGCTAAAAATGCCGTTGTTCTTCTGTTTAAAGCTGGTGCGGATCTCTGGTAAGACTGCTATCTCAAGTAAGATCTTCTTGTGGACTTTTTCATAAGCTGACAGGGCTTTAAGCTTCAGCAGTGTCACCCTTGTGCACACTTGGCTACAAAAATCAACAGAAACACATGTGCAATTCATTGTCTCAATCCAAAAAACATGCAAACACATCACAGCGTCCCAGACTCAAAGACTCAGACTGGTTTTACGATTCACACATTTTCCAAGCCACTGTGTCTGTGACACAACAGTGACCCTGGATTCCACCTATCACTGGAGAAGAATGACTTTCAGTGTTATTCTGTCTGTAATTGGTAAAAACAAATAAAGATTACCAAGCTTTAAGTCAATGGAAACATCTTTAGAGGACTGCTTCATTTTTCTTTCCTTTTTCACAGCATGTTGCTGAGAACACTGCAATAATCTGATAATATCATCCGAATCCTCACATTAGCAGTTCATGGTCACCCTTTAACTAGAGTTCAGAATCCAGTGAGTTTCTTAAACAGGAGCAGCACTATGTTTTCAGCTTCAAGTATTGCATGTGGACTGTCTAAAAATCTTTAAAGTGAATTAATAATGATTCATCAACTAATGACTCCTATGAGACTGTTCTTTTCAGTAAATATAAAAAAAAACACACTGACCATTGTAACATAATTCCCAAAATGAATGACTCATGAGGCAGCAGAACTTTTAAACAATCAAACAATTTGACTCAGTCTGAAACTTTCTAAATATCATTTACTGCAACAAGGATGTCTGTCATATACAAGCTAAATTAAAATTCTAAATAAAATACACCCAAATGAGTTAGAATCAAATACATGGGATCCAAACTTAATCAAATCAGAAATCTAAGCATGGACAATCAGTCCAATAGTTTCACATGCTGTTTTTCAGTCATTTAGTTACTGATTCATTTCATATTGGCACTTTAAAAAAAATAAATAAATAAATAAATAAAATAAAATAAATTAATAAATGAAAGAGTCGCATGGTTTGGGATTCCGGACACACGCCCCCTCCTGTAGCTTGGACAGTCTGAAGGTTAAAGAGTAGTGTCCATTTGGCTCAGCCAAAGGGAGAGGCATTTCCTGACCTAAACGTTGACAGCATAGATTCTAATGAAACAACCCATCCGCAAACAAAACCCGCCACCTATTCTTTGGAAATCCCTGCAAGCAGCACATTTCTGAGTGGCATCAGTTCTGCTAGATCAATCAGTGACCCAAAACAAAAGAGAGAGAGAGAGAGAGAAACTGAGGTCGGAAACAACTTGGTCAATAAGCAACTGGGAAAAACCTCTCACTTTTGCAGCATGGAAAATTAATACATGGAAAAGAAGCCATCACTTTGTCCAAATCATCCAGCACAGACTCTCAACGGGGGAGTTGGTGCGAAACAGCCACCAAACCAGAGCTGCACCATAGGTGATGTATGGATAGGTTGGACTACTACACATTAGTGAGTAGGATGATAAATATGTTTCAAATAACCGTGGATATGAGTTTTCATATGGTGGCTGGAGTATACATCACACTGTGTTTTAAAGGCTCATGCATATATCCTTCCCTGGAGCGGACTGGCTTTTGATAGGTGGGTTTGAGTTATGGCTATTACTGCGGCTGTGTTTGTGTTATAATAGCAGAGCAGACGGGCGTCCGGAAACCCAGTCCAGTGAAA
Source organism: Enteromius paludinosus (assembly GCA_032361165.1). Taxonomy (NCBI): domain Eukaryota; kingdom Metazoa; phylum Chordata; class Actinopteri; order Cypriniformes; family Cyprinidae; genus Enteromius; species Enteromius paludinosus. The sequence goes on from JAUMHQ010000048.1 coordinate 12,878,370, forward strand.
ACGGCTGCACCTCATGAACGCACTTCACACTCCCCGCCCCCCAAAACTGTCCCACGAGCAACACACTGGAATGTGCCACAGAGTGAATTTCACACACGCTCAATTGAGAGAGATGAAACGCCACACATGCAAAAATTAATCAAATATGGAAAACAGATTGTAGTAGCATGTAAGGAACAATGCTTGGCCTTGTAAAGCACAAAACATCATATAATCTACATGTGTTTCTTTCTTTTTTTTCAGAACACCTACAACCATTTTTTAACTGGAACATGATTGATTTTTTAGGAAAGTTAGGAATATAAACCATTCAATAAATTAAACACACACACACATATATATATATATATATATATATATATATTGTGTATACACATGGTGTATCATGTTAAGTACATTACATATACATAGGATACATTTTTATGTAACTATATTCTAATTTTCTTCTTAATGTTTATATACATAACATAAAATACATATTATATTTTTTTATCAAAAAGGTTATGACTCTAAAAAAACACTGTAGCATGTACTGAAAGGTACAATGCTTTCACCAGGGGGCGATATGGGAAACTGTTGGTGGCACTTCCCTCTATATTATTTTAAAACGCACAACCGCCAAACACGAGAACAAAATACTGAAGAGATGTAAGTGCAGGTCTATTGTGTTCTTTCAAAACATCTCATTATTTTCTACTCTAAAAACTAAAGTCAAACTAGATTCTCCTGCTTGCTTTGAAGTAGAACTAAAAAGATTATAAGTAAACAAAACGTCTAAGAATACAAAGTTAAGTCTAGAAATAAGTATAAGCTGGTGATTCATCAGTGAAGCATCACCGCCAACGCCCCTTTTCTCTCAAACTCTCGTCAGTTTACATTTTTTTAAGGCAATAAAGTCTCAAACACATAAATAAAGCCTTTCAGACAGCAATAAATCAACTCCCTACTCACTCCAGCCAGTATTTTCTAGACATCAAAGATGCTGTGATCCTCTCAAAGTGTTTTATGACTCACTTTAAAACAGTTTGCATGCATGTAGAAAAAGTTACTTATAATTCACACTCACCGCTGAAGTCAAAGCCTGAAGGGTCAGATATTGTACAGTTTGGATAGGGCAGGCAGACGTGGAGGCGAAGTGATGCAAGCGTGAACGTGACTGCAGGGTAAACGTAGTAGTAGTGAAATGAGGAAAAAGTGCGCGCTCCTCCTCTCCAAAATCCTGAACAGCCCAGAACTCTGGTTGGGTGTGGTCTGGAACTCAATACGTGCTGTGCTGTGCTGAGAAAGGGAGGGAGGGCAAGCTTTCTGGAAGCATTAGGTGTTGACAGTACGTACAGAATGCATTGTGGAATGCTTCCTTTTGACAAGTTTTAAGACTTCGTAAGTCGACACCGCATCTCATTTGTCCCAAAACGGCCTGCTCTGAACGTCTCACGCGTTTGTTTTCTCCACTCATTCTCACGTGATTTTGAAGGAGAGTGTGACAGTTTTGGTTGGTGGTTTGTGTGTGTCTATATGTGGTTCTCTGTGGTGTTAAAGAAGACCAAGAGTTCAGGGAAAGTCTTAGCCTGTTCCTGGCGGGAACTGAGAATGAGGCCAGCGGCAGGAAGAGTGGAGCAAGGAGATTTACTCACAAAGGAAACGACTTCGCCTCCTAAATTCAGCCACTGAATGCTCAACTACCTCTCCCCTGTTCTTATAAACAGCTGCTTCTGTGAACCTCCGGATAGCTTCTCAATACAAAAAAAAAAAAAAACTGTAATATTTACAGTTTAGTACATTTGTAGATAGATAAGCACTATGTAACTAAGTATGTTTGTAGTTCCACTGTGCATATTTATTATGTAACTGAGCAATATTGATGTACACCATTGTTTTATACCATCTGCAAATATTTGTCTATTCATTTCCCATGTGCTCCTCCCTTTTGCATTACATCCCAAGGATTCTGGCTCCCAGGGTTTCCTGAGTTTGTGTGTATGAGTTCTAAGCTAGTTGACCTAAGGGCTGACTGACTAAGACTGGATTGATTGTCTTTCTCTCTAATAGGACAACAGTGCTTAAAAATAAGCTGTCGCTCTTTCCTTTCAGTAAACATTTGTTGCTGTTAAAGAACAAGCAGCTTCTATACTAAAAGGGCTGGGCTTTTTTATTATTTGATTCCAAACGTATCTAAACATACAGAAACCATTTTACAGTACTGCCTGTAGGCAGAATTTGAGTAATTAACCCTAATTTAAGAAAATGATATCACAAGCATTAAGCATTAAATACAGCTGCAATAGAAGTCCATGTCAGAAATAAGTACTTTAAAAGTTTTTGGAATCTAGAACATTTAAAAAAAGTTATGATATGAAGTAAAGTAGAAATTCAAGATGCAAGATTCTGGACTTTTCGTTCCTTGATTTCTATTTTAAAATAAAAGTACTCAAGAGACATTCTAACGACTCCAGTTAACATTTATAGCCACCCCTGACATGCCTTTATCATCCATGGGGGGTGTCAGAAAATTCCTTGGATGCCTGTACAAAGTACTGTATAGGATATGTGTGATTGGAAAACAAATCCTGTCACAGTCTCAATGAATGATTCTGCTCATTCACAACTTGAAGTATCAGGAATATATTTCCTATCCATACGATTCTTATAATGGAATCGGTAACAATGCAAACTCCAAGGCAAGCCTCCAAGCCTGCAAACTCCACTTGAGTCAATTCATTCCTCTATTGTTGCTCAGCTGTCGTTTTGTGTAGACTGCCGTGATTACAGAGCAGGCAAACTTTGCTCATGCTATATTTACATCCACGATGGCTTATGAAGTGCCATTGTTGAGTTGAAGACAGCAGAAATGCAACTAATAACCTTCTGAAGGCGTTGCCAAGAGAAATCCTTATGAGCCGTTTTTACCCACAGCCCACATTTCGTCTGCAAAAAGCATACAAAAACAAACAATCCCTATTTGATGTCATGCAGATGAAAACTGGTTCTTTTTTGCCTGCCTTGCACTTTTAAGATGCTTGCTTTTGTTGACGAAATGTTTTGAGCGCAGAGGGATGTAAAACACTATTTAATGCAGTTAAGTGTATATTGGAAAACTTAGGACATTGTAACACCTGCTAGGACATTGCTGGGTGCCATAAATGTCATAATAAAATACTTGAATAATAAGCAAAATAGTATTGCAGTGCATTAATAGTGAAATGTGTATTTTCTGCACTAGTTGAAACACTAAATCCAAGCCAAACCGATGTTGCGGTTTCAGGCAGGCAAGATAAACCTTTTGGTAAATCAACCTATCGATGGCTTATCTAAAAGTTACACCCAACACATCTACGCTTAACTTACATTAAAAAAGAGATTCTGGTTTGGATCAGACATGGCAGGTTTATGTGCTCAGACTGTGAGCTGTGCTGGATGCCTGGATGCTTCTGGCTCAGTCGGTGCAGTGATGTGGAAATTCTGGAGATCCAGACAGCTGCGAAACAACAGGCAGACTGCCAAACAGCGCAGAATAAGGTGGAGCCAAAGACCGGGGAGGCCCCACCGTGGCCTTTCTACACCCTCCACACCAGTCTAACATTGTGCTTCAGATCTCTGCCTAATGAGACAGGGAAAATGGAACAAGTATTCGATGTCATGCATTGGGAACGTAATGTTCATTTATGCAGTCTCGGAGTCCAGTACGTCATCATTTTTGTTTATAGCCTACCAATAATCCACTGTACTTCCAGGCCACAGACTCCTCCCAGCTTAGCACTATTCTCAAATATAATTTTGGCTGGTTGGAATGCTCAAACAGAGCAATTTTTGATGTGCGTAACACAATGCATTAAAATGTCTGGGGTAGTCAGCCCATAAAATGGATTACCTCAAATTTAAGTGATCATTCACATTTTGCACAACTCTAATGAAGACTTAGAGTGCGTACTTCAGTGTGAGCGTGAATAAACGAAACAGCCTGAATAACCAGGATTCTTGCGCAGCCGGGGGTTAAAAGGTGCAGAGGAGGAAGGTCAGAAGCTGCAGGCTGTTTTGGAAAGAATGCTGTGGGTGATGACCAGATCACAGGTGGAGAAGTACGGTAGAAAAACCCTGGGGGGATGAGGTGAACTTTTTACATGCGACGACTCCATTTGTTTCCATGCTAAAGAGCTTGTTTCCTTAAGTGCAGATAAATTTATCATACGTGCAAAACTCCATATCATAACCAACCAGAAAAAAACATAATACAAAAAAAGCATTTAAGTAAAAAACAAATATACATAATTCCCATATAAATTCAGATCAGTATACTTGATAATAAATATTTACAGTTAATTTTGAAAGAGAAAATAAATGTATATTTGTCTTCCAGTCAAAAAAATTATATATATATATATATATATTTATATGGGGGTGGGGTAAAAACTCCTTTATGCTAGCAGTAAAACCAGTTTTAACACTCCCTCACACTTCCCAATCCCATCAATAGCTGTGAACAGCACAACATTTATTTTCCAGCACATGCTTTCCATACAATTTGCATTTCATCTGTCGTTCATTTGTTTAAAATGTGTGACCCACAGGAGAGCATTTGAGCAGAGGAGTCAAGAGCTCTCCAACCTCATGACAGAAGCTTCTCTTTCACACTGACATAAGCAGAATGAATTGCTTTCTCCCTGTTCTGATTAAGCTCAAGTGCTCTCGGAGCTCTGCAGGAGTGGAAGGAAATGAAGACAAAAGTGGCCTTTCCAATGAATTTGAATGAAAGGTTTATAAAAGATCTCTAATTGTGCCCAAGCTTCTCGACAGAATCTAGTTCCTGTCTGTTGTTGGAGCAGTTTTTCTGATGATGTGGGCTTCTGGCCATTGACGCAAGACCACACCTTCTGAATCAACAGACCTCAATCACCTGGATAAATAATGAAATATACTGTAGGTCAATGAAGTCAATTAGTCCTATCTTAGATGGATGACCACCTGAGTTCAGCAACATTCAAAATTGCTGTAGAGAACGTTCTTCACAAGTTGCAAATTACCAGGACATTGAAGTGGAATTTTAATTGGAATGTCAGGAAGAGAAGTTTTTTGAATTGCCATTCAAACAAATTAAACAATGGGGGATTTCAATAGTCCAGCACAACAACAAATTGGGCAAGAACTTCTATTCTTCTGTAATCCTGCTAGCTGTGTTTGCCGTAGCTATTTAACCCAAGAAATCCACAATGATATGCAGTTAGACGACATTCACTTATATAATAAAGTTAAATCTTCATTGATACACCCTAATGTTAAGGTATATTAACTGACAACACAACATTTGCCAAAAATAAATTTTCTTCAATGTTGCGAATAAAGCGCAACAATAATTTGTTGAATGTTCAAATGTGTGCTTTTTGTCAGAGCAAACTTTCACAATATGCATGAACCGTTTACATTGCCAGCAAACTTCAATCAGACCTTCATTTAATCACCCTACAGCTACCATTGACTCTTTGAAGAATGTCTTTCACACTCTTCAAGTGTCACAATAAAAACCAATCGGCAGAGGTCTATGGTTGCAGATGTGATTTGCAAGATGGGAGTGTGTTTGCACAGCTGTTTGAGGTCATTGCAGGCAATCCTCCCCCGAGACGAACATCTACCGCTGCCTCCTTCAATGTGACTGATGATCTACTAGCTCGGGATCCGCACAACCTTACAAGACTCCCTGCTAGTCCAGCGATGTTCTCAAAGGAAAAACGCGTGTAGCTGGTAGTGTATGGAAATGCATGTCTGGATCTTTCCTTGGAAATGGAATAAATTTATACTGGTCAGAGTACAACCAAAATAGAAAGCTCTTTTCCTTCCTGGAGTGTTTTCCCGGAGCAACTGTGTCATAAATGGTGGTTGCGATGTCACAAAGCCAATTGGCTTGCCATACATAGCTTGTTTGACCTCAGACACCCGACCTGAAGGGTTTACTGGGTTAAATTTGGTCTAACCATGCAATTTACATATATATGGGAGGGACTAAAGTGTTGGGGATCACATTTGTAGCGTTTCCATCCTGGCACTCATACATTCCTACATGGCAAATTTGGCTCAGCCTCATAAAACATCCTGGATGAATTTTACCAACTGAGAATAAACTGAGCTAATAAGATTTGGAATTGAGCTACTTTGTTTTGAAACATATTCAAAGCCAAATCAAACTCAATGTCGTGATGTTCCAGAACGGGTCAAATGGGTGCAATTTTCTTTCTAAAACCAAGATTGAATGTCACCTTGCTAATGATGGAGCTTATGTACAGGATCTTGGACAAGGTTCAGTGAACAGCTCCCTGCTTGCACAACGGGCGCTATGTGTCAGTGCTACGGTGCAAACAAACTGAATGAAAACACATTTATCTTTACCGAACAGACACTAGCTTTAGCCTCAAGTATATGCTGATAAAAAAAAAAACACAAGCCATAACAAAACAGTGTGATCAGTTCAGAAAAACAAATCGGCATCTTGCATGTTCCTGGTCTTACTGTGGACAATTCAATTGTTCCAAAGAAAAAAAAGAACTATTTGATAATCTTTAATCAAAATGTACTAATTTTCTCTTCCTCTGAAATTTTTTTCTCAATGTGTGACGCTCTGCTCAGTATTCTGCTCTATGAGCTCATTCTGCTCCGTTTAGCTGCTCACGGCTCATATGAAAATAAAAAAACACAATCTCCTTTTTTTCGGTCACTGAATTTCCGTAAAAATCCTATTCATTTTTCAACTCAGCACAATTTTTCTTATATTGTATCTTACTCACTTTCTTCTATATTGCCTAAAATATTTATGAAAGGATTCCTTCAAATACCTATGGAGAAAATGCTAAAGAAATTACCACACGGACCAACGCTGCTGTGCTGGGAAAGTGGACCCGTGGCAGTTGCAGTGTGTTCACATTGACTTTAATCAAAGGACTAGACTCCAATCACTCATGACAACTTTGCATTGAAAGGAGTGTGAGTGCAAGACAAGCTAAGTGCCGTTGACTATAAATCCACCCAATAACAAATATTGCACCAAGGTGAAGGCAGAATACCAAATGGAAAGAAATGCCTTTGATGCTGCAAAGCAGGGCAGAATTTGCATGCATGAGATGTGAAATGGTTGTGAAACGCTCTTTAGTGGTGGTTTGCATGTCACGCATTTGCTACTTTGTTTTGCCGTTGGAAACGGGTCATGCATCATTGTTCGAAAACAATTCTATCACCTTAATAAAGAGGAAACTGCAGGTTTCATCTGGTCAGAGAAGAACGATGGAGTTTTGGTTCCTTCGGCACATTATTTTCCTTGTTCTTACCATGCTGCTTTGATCTGTATTGTAAAGAGCACTGTATACTGTAAATAATCATGACACAACTTGACTTGAAACTGGCTGAGACATCCTAACAGTTGTGGAGAAAAACTGACACAGATGGACAGAGAGTTTAGACATGTTTTGCTAAAATATCTTCAGTGTAAAACATTTTTTACTTTATGCCATCAACTAAATCTGTTTGCAAAATATCCTAATTTGTGTTCTGCACAAGAAAACAATTCATTTAAGTTTGGGGATGGGGACGAGTAAAGAATGACAATTTTGGAAGAACTGAACATTTGATCCAACTTTGCACATAATGGAAAAAGAAGTCTACAACTACAACCCCCACAATATTTATAGCACTTTCACAATGCTGATTATTAAAACCTCCCCTCCTCCTGAAAACACCTCATCTTTCTCTTTAGGTCACGGGCGATGGCGTGACTATCAGTTGTCTGTATCCCTGCCTAGTCTTCCAACAATCCAATCAACTACCGAAGGACAAAATCAAGCCCGGCCCTACATTTTTAAATGGTTTCCTCTTCAACTCCCCAAAAGTTTAGACCAGACCTACTCTACACGCTTGCATATAGGTCTGTTGTGCTTAGAAATTTGAATGAATCTTACACCTGGTGGGGTGCACAAGGAAAGCTCTTGTGCAAGCCTGTGCAACGCTCCAGGCCTATAAACAATGAATTGGCCTCCCGCTCTAGTGTGGCCTTGAAGTCAGTCAGCCAGCTGCCGCATTGTGTCACGTGCATCGCTGAGCCACTGCTCCAGCATATTTATTGTCTCATGGATATCCCAGCTCTCAGAGCCAAGCACACACACACACAATTCCATATCAGAGAGGTCTAATATTACATCCGATTGTTGTGCCACTGGCTCTACTCATTTTATCTTAACAGACATGTCAGGTTCATGACACACAAGGACAAATCTCCAAAGCTGGCACAGATCTGTTGCAGGCTCCTGTCTGACAAAATAAAACGTGAGCAGTGAGAGCTGTAATATTACCATGAGAGGCATGCAGGGCTCTGACACAGCTGAAAGATTTCATAACAAATAGCAGACAGCATAAACAAGGGGTGAGATGTGGGCCAAACAATAATCGACTCGAAGGAATGTGTGTCTTTAAAGATAATGACAGATGAGTATGTAAATGAATGTGGCCTGAACTGAGGGATTAATTATTATTACCCATACAATAATCTAAAATCCCACTTTAAAACAAGATATGCATTAAGTATAATGAACAGGTAGCCTATGAAAAGACAAAAGTTTAAAAAAGTGTGAGTATTTTTGAACATCGTAAAGGGAACTGAATTTAATATTATGTACTCACATGTATGTTGCTCTGTCTCTATATGTTGCTGTCTTTTTCCCCAAAACGCAAAAGAAGAAATTTTAAACAGCAAATAGTTTAAATCGACATGTCTTTTGAGTTTCAAAAAAGGGCTCAAAGGTATCATAGCTTAGTACATTTCTGCTTGAGAAATTGAAAAATGCCGAATTCTCGATGTGAATCTTTGTCGTCTTTAGTAATAAGCTAACGTTACACAGAAATACAAAACAGATCAAATGTTTAATGACGGAATCTCCAGCGCCGACAGCAAAAGTCAAAAACAGGTAATGCACCAGCAATACTATTGACGCAGTTCAGTTTGACTCACAATTCTCATGAATCGATTCTTGTGAAGAATTGTTCGAAAGAGATTGAATCACTCGCCTGTTTGAATCAGTCTGACGCAGTTTTCTGCAGGCTTTCAATGTATTCCTCAGTGTATCAGGCGGAGACAGACTGCTGAGTAAATTAACATCTCATTACTTTCAGTGGTGTTTGTTTACTAAAATCAGTGTAATTTATATATATATATATATATACATATTGTTGAGCTAAATTTCATTGCAAAGGCTCTGAAAACTTTAATCCAAAATAAAAGTTTTTGTTTACTTACTTTAGGCCTATGTTTACTGTGTTTAGTATATATACATACACATTCAGTATATATTTTTTATTATTATAGAAATATATTTTAATTAGCTGAAATATATACATGCATCTGTTTGAATTATAAATATAAATAATATTAAAATACCAACAATCATTTTGCATTATAAATAATAAATATACACAATACACACTTATGTACACAAAACTTTTATTTTGGATGTGATTAATTGTGATATGTAACCTATTCGTATATTTCTGTAGTCTCTTCTTGTCTTGTGTTGGTTTTTTATTTATTTATTTTTTATTTTATCAGAGATGGCTGGTTCCAGCTCACTGGCAGTCCTCTCGATCTAACAAATCTCCTGCAGGGTCTGCGGACAGAGCACAAGAACAAATTGTGGCGGGTATGCTGTCATATTCTGACACTCCAGTGTTTTAGTGTGACTCAAGCTCTCCAGTATGACTATGTGTGCTGATGTTTCTGTCTGACTCTCTTTATTTTCTTTACAGGGCTACGGAGACAAATAAGAAATGGCAAGATTAGCACATTTATAGTGAGTGAATCCAATCATTGTGATGGCTGGTGATGCCAGTGAGCCACTCCCCATGGGCTGCACACAATGCACATTTGCATTCTCGCTTCTCTCTTTGCTTTCCCAGCACTTTATAAAATTCACTCACACATCAGAGGGCTCAGGATCTGTTTAATCTCATTCACTTTGTTTTTCCACTGAGCAAGATACAGCTGGAACGCAATTTTTTCTGATCCACTTAGCATCTTCTTGAGTATTAATTAATAGAATGCAGTTGTTTTTCAACCAGCCATGGCCATTTTCGCTGGATGTTCACAAGCATACTTTGTTAAGAGGAATTTGAGGTCAGAATAACACTACAGTACGTATTCTATCCATTCCACCGGGGTGATTACTGTAATTAACTTCTGAAGAAAAATGAGAAAAATGAGCACCCGTGCTTAATAGCCTACTAAGCACTGAATTTACATCAGATGAATTATAGACACAGCAAAGCCTGGGTTCTCTCAAGCATTTCTCCAAATATATTGGATTAAATGAATCCGTGACACGTCTACTGTTCCACTTGGAATCATCAAGAAACTTCATTGAACAGAAGTTATGTTGTTCTGGTATAACAAGTGAGGGCTGTCTATGATGAAAATCCAGCGCAGTACGTATGGCTCTCTGGAAGAGAAGACTGAAAGTGCAGGAGATCTCAATGATCCACAGGGCCACCACAAGAGTGCACTTGTTAACAAGTGTTGAACATGTCTCCAGTCCTTCAGGGTGAGTGCATCCATGGATATTGCGTGCGCATTCTCAGCTCTCCTGGAGTGCTCATCAATCGGCCTCATGTTGATTGAAGTGTGCTCCACTATCTTTTGTCCAGGCCTTTAAGTATGGGCTATAGCCAAGCTTCGAAGAGCATAATCTAATCCCGTAGACATGACTGCTCAGACTAGCCTCGGAGGCTAATCTACGCAGGAGAGTAAGCGGGCCTGAAGGAAGTGCAGCAGATTTAAGTCTTTGTCCTTGGGGCCTGGAAGAAAGACCCATCACATGGGGGCTTAGCTCAGTTTCTCCACCATGAATCATAGAGCCTCCTTCTCAGAGAGTTTGAATTGAAGAAAAGCATTTTATGTCCTTAAAAAAAAGAGTGTTGCGTTTTTTTTTTGTTTTTGTTTTTTTATAAAAATGTAATTAAAACAGTAAAATATTTATAATACGTACCTGAGAAGCAGAGTAATCATGTCCAAATGTGTATTATGACCTTTTTTGTTTATTTATTTATAATCATCATTGACTTATAATAGGCTATATGGTTTCCAATTGTATATGCCTATCAAAGATTGCATTTTGGATGTAGGTGTGCTCCACAACTAGATTAACCATAATTGTCGCCCTATGAAAACGTAACATCTGAAACAGCAAAAATAAGATACATATTGGAAATCTTGGCTCTGCTCAAATCCAAAAAACACACATATTTGACATCTCAGATCAGTTAAGATGCCATTGTTGTTGATTATTCACCCATGAAATAGGCCTACTGTGTTTGATTCATGATAAACAAGAATGTTTTTTAGTTCAACAAGATTATTCTTATACTTTGATTCTCATAACATGACACGAGATAAGGGTGAAGTACAAGACAAAAACACTGGAATTGTAAAATTCAATGTGCATTTACAAGACGCTATCTATATATGCTGTAGCGCTCAAAGCACAATCTCGCGTCCCCTGTCTTACCTTATTCATAACATATCTATTCTAAATCCTATTTCTGGTCTTTGACTCTAATAATGATAACCATATAGATGAGGAAGTATGTATACGCACTCGTCTTACTGGTGTCTGAAGTAAAATAAAACAAAAAGATACTCTCGCGCACCATTTCTAGTGGACGAGGACTAGCAACTTGGTCTATCTTAAGCTAGCCAGGTGGAATAGTTTCCTTGGAAACAAACTGACATTTTTTTTTGCACTTGCCCTGGGGTATTTGAGGTTACAGAAACACCTTTATGTGACTAGTCAGTGACTTTCTACCATTTGTGAGTCAGTGCTTTTATGTGGATTTGCATGATTCGAGTCAAGTCAAGTGACTTTTATTTATATAGCGCTTTTAACAACACAGATTGTAGCAAAGCACAGAACATTATCAAATAGAAGAACAGAGTGAGTGCAAGTGATGTGACTGAGGGGATCGAATATACAATAATGTGCTTGTACATTATATGTGCTTGTACAGATATTTGTCAATTAATACAAGTAACAAATAAATACATTTGTTAAAATGTAAACTAATATAAATAAAACGTTTAATTGATTAAAAATGAAAAGAAACTCAGACTTGCAAATTCCCTTTTTCTTTAGTGATTCTTTTGTCACCCCCTACAGAACACAATGATATATTACACCGGTGTTTGCATGCTCTAAAATAACTTTTACAATGCTTCACATTGTCTTCTTTTCTGTCAAAGCTAAAATGCATTTTACAAATTTACTTCGCTAATATTTTGTATTGACTTTCCAAGAAAATAGCTTCTGCACAAATATTTCTGATCAAGCCAGCAAGAGAGAAAATTCCTCAGCACACCTGAGGGACTCATAAAAGAGGTTTTATATGAATGGCGGATGAGGGGGGACGAGAGCTCTCCTCCCATAATGCCTGTACATGGGCGTGACTCTTCATGGCTGGCTGCACTCCATGAGCATTTGTGAAGGATGTAAAAAACAAAAGACATCTCATATTACACTCCCTGTCCGTGGAAAACTCACTGGTGCAAAATTTAAACGGATCACCTGGAGCTTTAACCGCCAAGAAACAAACTAACCTCAGGACTAGAGGATTTCCACCCATGAAATGTCTTAATAAAACCCTTTTCTCATGGATAAATTAACATACAGGGCAGAAAATCCATCCTAACCCATGTAGTCTGAAGTTTAATTTCCCCCCTTTTCCCCACAATATGAACCTCAGGTGGTCAAAAAGTCAGCCTCGAAAGCTTTGTAACAGCTGTGAATGACAAATGACCAGAAGTCACCTTTAGTCTTTTATGTCACTTTCTGGCATCTTTAAAAGAAACATCCGTAACTGGACAATTCAAGCACAAAGCCATCCTGTATACAGTGACATGTCCCTTGGGGGGGATAGAAAACTAACACCAGCATTGCCAAAAAGTCATTTCTGCTTCCTCAAAAGCACTGCACAAACACTTGAGTTAACCCTTTGGTGGCAGAGAGGTGCAATTGTATTTTAACCATAACTGTTTAACTGAAAACAGCCGAGTGTGAAGATTTAAGATCTGAACTCATGGCTAGGGTAATATGTTTTGAATTTGTAGCCACAGAGTGACATTCCTTTTGATTTGCACCAAAGATTTTATACACTTTGCTCAAGTAAACAGGAGTTCACCATCATTTATTTTTGTATGACACCAGTACTGTATATCTCCAAGTCACCACTAAATGGGAGGCTGTCATGGTCTAGTAGTTAGAGAGTCAGATTAGTCGTCACACATCACTTCACGACACATTAATGTGCCACATACTAAAAAAAAAGTTTAATCAGGCCTTGATGCAAAAAAGGTGAGTATTAGAGTATTAGAGTTACGTTTGTTCATTTAGTAAAATTTCTGAATAAACCTGTTTGCCTCCTATCTAGAAGTGAGAAGTCATTTAGAGAGAAAGATCTTCCTCATAAAGCATTCTAGAGTTACATGTCAGGAAAAGAATGAATTCCTTAATAAACAATCCTGCGGTTATATCATTCAATAACTTACACACAATCATACCTCAAACATGACAGCTGCTCTGATTTAATTTTGCTCCATTTTAACTTACTTAACTTATTTTAAAATATTTGTATTATTTTATATGATCATTTTTTATATTTTTGTTTCATAGAGTAGGCTACACACGGTCAAATCCTTCTTTTTATCTTGAGTTAAATCATTGTAAATGCATCTAAAATAGTACAATATTTTTTAAAGAGGCTTTAATATTCTAGGGGGAAACAGAGGCACATAAAACAATATAAGATCAACTTAAAAGCAATTTAAAAGACAGGGATAAAGACAGCTGATTCTGTTGCTAATTATTACCTTTATTCAGGCTAGTCATTTATTTTATGTATAAGGTAAGTGCCAGTTTTAAGCTAAGCGATATGTATATCCCGCAAGTGGCTATACGGAACCTTCGTCACGCAGCATTATCCGGGGACGTTCATTGTCCTTGCACCGTTGTCAGGAAGTGCGCATGTTTTGAAAGATGGCGGACGTTCCTAACGATGCACCAGAACGTAAGTTCTATGAGTGTTATTACATTTTATACATGTTCACATGAAACGTATAGTCTCCACTGTTTTCTAGGCTGCCATCTGGTTAAAGTTGAAATGACGCGTTCGCCAACTCTACACATCTTTTATGTTTATGTCTTGGAAAATCAGAGAATCTGCCTAGACGTTTACATTACTGTTTACTTTTTAACGTGCATGATTTCATTTACAGTTATGATATGTTGTCAAGCTAAGTGTGGGAACTTAAAGTTAACTTAACGTGAACTTAAGTCCACCAGACCCCGCCCGCCTCTAAAGAGGCACCTGTTCAGATACACACCATACATTTCTGTTGATGAATCGCTTAGATCTGTTGCCATTCTCTCTAGACTGTCCGGGTACAAGCAGTGACCAGGCTGGTAAATCATCAGCATGTCAAGGATGCCCAAACCAAAACATATGTGCTTCTGGTGCTGCCAAAGCTCCTGATCCAGGTATACATATATCTCGGCTAAAACCAGTCAGCTCTGTGTGAGCCGTTTCCTCCAAGATGCTTGGAATGCTTATAAAGAAATAAGAAACAAACTAAATGAAATTGAATTTGCTCTAAATGATTTCAAGGTTGATGGCATGGCATACTATGACTTTTTTACATTTGTTAACGAATGATGATCTACAAATTTTTCTTTTTATGTACTTGTTTATTGAATAGCTTGTTGGCTCTGTCTAGATCGGAAGTGAGACTTTGTTTTCTGTCATTGCAGCCATAGAGGAAATCAGACAGAAATTCGCCTCTGTGAAGCACAAGATCCTGGTTTTGTCTGGAAAAGGGGGTGTTGGGAAGAGCACGTTCAGCGCACATTTGTCTCATGCATTGGCTAGCGATAACTCCAGAGAGGTAAGACCAAAGAATGCTGCTGTGTGCCTGTACTATGCTGTAGTAGCTTTTTTGCTTCCAAACACAGAGTAATGCAGAACTGCAGTAGTTTTATACAGTTATTATTTATTAAGTGTAATTTATGTTTATTTATTTGTTCTATGAACTGTTATACTGAATACTACAAGTAAATTATTATGCTGTTTTAAAAATTGCGCACACACACACACAGATTGCATTGCACACACACATAGAAACATTCAGTAGCAAAGAGACGTGTAGTCAACTTGCTGCCCCCATATCTTACACTTTTATTAATAAAAATGGCTAGATATGAGATCGCTGCATTATATTCCTCAGCAACAAGGTGGTAAAATCACAGGTTTTTTATTTGACAAAATACAGCATCATTGTTTATAGAAAGATACGCAAAAATGCAGGTGATTCACACACACAGCTGTCCTCTCTCTTTCACTCTTTCTTTCGATTGATTGATAATTAATAAAAAAAAGGTGTAATTCATTGAAATAAATGTGCTCTTACTGCACTATTTCATCTCTGTGTCAGATGTGAAGTGGGCAGAATGATGTGTGTATATATATATATATATATATTAGTGGTGGGCCGTTAAGTGCGTTAACGCGAGACTCTTATCGCGCGATAAAAAAAATATCGGCGTTAATCTATAGACAAAGTTGGGTTGGAGTCT
>JAUMHQ010000048.1:12894107-12910718 GCA_032361165.1 Enteromius paludinosus
ATTCATGAACCTTCCAAATAAGGCAAAAACAGACTGTTTCATTCTAGGGTCAAATTCTAGGGTTGTAAATGGACCTGCTTTTTTCCCCTTACCTAAGCTACAAACCTTCTATGTACATATCAGAGAACAATGAAAATATTCTCTCAATGCATTCTATGGCACCTTTAAATCATGTTACCATATAACCATTGCATTACAGTATTAAGTATCAAGTAAGAAAACATCATATGTAAGCATTTTGTTTTTTAAATACAGTAAAAATGATATTGTGAAGTATTAAAAAATTCCTGCTCTGTTTTTATTTATTCCTGTGATCCCAAAGCCGGATGATTTTAATGTGATGATTCGCTGCTGAAGACATATTTCTGATTATTATCAGGTCCTTATTAGTGGCTGTAAATTAAGTTTCTTTAGTAATATTTATTTAATACTTATTTATTATGATGTCATTTATTAAATATGCTAAATATTTGATAAAGAAACCCTTTTACACCTACTACCATAATTATCCATTTATCTAAAATGCATTGTTCCAGACCTGAAGAGACAGATCAGATACCTTTGCTGTGAGACACGGCATACAGGAGACAAAGCACAAACAAAGCCTGGTAATCCTCTGTGTCACAGTCCAGTGAGTTATACAACATGTCCAGGAAGGGCCTAGAACAACAAATAAGAAGATAACAGCTATTCTTTCATTCTACTCTCTAGAAATCATGCAAAAAAAATGTGTGCAATGCGCATTGCGTTGTTTGTGAGCACTTACTGCATTGTGTTGCAAATGTGAAAGGCATTTACTACGTGAGCTATTGTGTATAAATCATGCCGAACTTAGAATGGCTTTGAGAAGCACTCATATCCAGACTAAACACCCATTATCTCCCGCCCTCTCAAACTAAAAATATTCTCCACAGGTGTAAACTCTTCTTAAGTTTCAAATCATGTCAATGCAGAGTATTCCTAAGAACACTGCTTTTTCACAGGCATGCCATGTACTTCTTGGGATAGCGAAAACACATAAATATTGCTCTTGAAAGGCTTGGGGAACAGTCTTAACACGTCCTGGCCCTGTTTCAATGGAGCATGCTAAATAGGGGAGCTTTGCAGCACTTCAATGAACGGAGCATAACAAGTCAATTGCATGGTCATCGATTTAACGTTAACACTCTTCAACAATGCTGGCAGTACTTGATGGATCATAAAGCATAATGGCATTTTAATGCGTGAACTGTTAATTCTAAACAACAAGGGCGGAGTACAGTATAGATGCATCTGACCCTTATTTCACACGAGTAGGGGTGGGTGATTTACCGGTCGACAAAAGTAATCTTTAGAATATGTCTCCATTGCGGTTACATGCTCAAGTGACATGAAAACATTGTTTGCATGCACTTTTAAGCACTTCAGTTTAAAAACAAGTTTTAAGGCACTAAAATTGAATCATTATTGGAAGAAAACTTATTTCTGTATTTTAAATCAAGTTATTTTTGCAGAAATATAAGCCTTGGTTGGTGAAAGACACACACTTGTAATGTGTTAAAATGCCCGTCTTTGTTAAAGTATCATGCCCTATTATTTTTTGTTTTTAATCCCCTAGAGTTAAACGGTTCAGTTTTACAGTTGTTGAATCCACTCAGCCGATCTCGGGTCTGCAGCTTAGCATAGATCATTTATTCTGATTAGACCTTTCGTTTCCAACCATGTTCCTGGAGGCCCCCCAGCACTGCATGTTTTTCTCCTTAATCAAACACACCTGATTCAGTTCATCTGCTCATTATTACAGACTCTTGAAATTTGTAGACCCCTCCATGATTTCATCAAATATTTATTGACCTCACTGTATATATATACACACACACACACTCACACACACACATATATACTTTCAGAAAGTGACAACTTTATAAAATGCATGTAGCATTTCTAATTAATTTGTTGTACTGTAGGTTTTTTTTGTCCTACTGCTTGCAATTATTTTCTTATTATTATTAAATCTCAGACTCTTCGCTTGCCATCAGTGACTTTTTTTCCCTTTTATTTAGGTTAGTATTATTTTTTTGACAAATACAGACCTTATTCAAAGCAAAAATAGATATAAATATAAATACAGTGAAATGAAATTCCTTATATCATAATTTTTTAATTGTAAAATTGTTGGTAAATGTGTTTTCTAAGCTCCCAAAGAGATACAAGTTTTCTTCTAGGTTTGTGGTTAAGGTTGTGGTTATTCGTGTACCTGCTCTTCTGTCCGTCAGATCGTGCCGCAGCTGCGCTCTTCTCCTCGTCTGTAATGTTCTGTTCTGTCAACGTGGACACTTCAGAGAGCCTACATTTTTCCATCACAACCATCTCAATTTCTGCAAAACACAAACACAACACCAAGAGTATAACAGCAAAGCTGGATTTTGGCAGATGGATTTTCTAACTACGTTAGGTGTTAACCGTGAAAGATCCCTGCATCAGACTGATCTAAGCTGAGCAAAGTTACACTTATGGGTTTCCCTTGAAATTATTATATGCCTGTGGACTTTCATTTAAAAAAGGGAAACCACTTGGTTGCATTTAATAACTTTCAGAATTAAACCAAACAAACCAGCCACAAGGGAATGTTTTCCAGAAGTTTATTCTAGGGACTGTTGCACCGATCGTTTAAAAAAAACAAAAAAACATATTTGGCAGTGATTTTAAGAGGAAAATCAGCGGAACAGACTCTAAATTATGAAATTTAATATTTATTCAGCTGTTTACACAACTGGTTGGTTGATTGAGAGACCACAAAAACGAAGCAATTCTAATGCCTCAGCACCTTTTGACCTAGCAAACCTGCAAGTTTAAAAGTTACTTGAAATGAACATCATATAACTGTGTGTGTCAGACGCCGGGAAGGATGATTGCAAGAATGAATCACACAGAGGAGTG
The DNA here is from genome assembly GCA_032361165.1 of Enteromius paludinosus. NCBI lineage: Eukaryota > Metazoa > Chordata > Actinopteri > Cypriniformes > Cyprinidae > Enteromius > Enteromius paludinosus. Next base: position 12,897,027 of record JAUMHQ010000048.1, read on the forward strand.
AATATACGACAGGAGACGGGGCTTAGCTCACTTTCCCTCTCAAGCCTGACAACTCCCAGCAAGATTAAGAAGACACCAATATGTCTCCCAAGGTAGGAGAGGGAGAGGGTGGGGGTGAGGTTTTGCCCAATCGGAGAGGTGTGGAGCACAGAATGAATGTGGACCAAAGTGACCGTGTCAAAACACAGAAATGACGTGAGAAGGTGGAGTGCTCTCGCAACTGGCAAAACACGATTTAGCCAAGTAGGATGTGTTGCTGAGTCAACACCTTCAACGTGGCTATTATTATTAGTCCAGGATACAACAATGCTAAGAAACAATCAAACAACCCCAGGCATAAACCTAAAATCTGATTGGCTGATAAGATTATTGCTCTAATTCACATATCCTACTTGGGTAAATCACAATAAAATGTTTCTGTTTGTATTCCACAGAAAGAAGTCAGTCATATGGGTCGGTACGTGATGACACAGTTGTCATTTTCGGTTGACATTTGTACATCGAGCTCTAATGCAGGTTTTTCTGCGGGCGCAGCTGTTCGGTCAGTTTTGAGAGCAGAGCCACAGCCAAAGTGTGGTGTGATCCAAAGAATGGAGGGTCAGTCAGTCATGCTGGGACATTCATCTAGTGCCACTCACCTTCCTTGTCCCCACTTGTCCTGCTGGCCTTTGAACTAGCCTCTGTACCTTTAGCCTTTTCCTTCTCTTCTTCCGGGCCTTCCTCTGATCCCCGCTCTTCCTCCTCTTCCTCGCCCACGTTCTTGTAGTTGGGTCTTTTCTGGGTCCTCTTCCTCCCGCGGTGACGACTCATCTCCAGCGAACGCTCCAGAGTTTCTAGGGGCTTGGTGAAGCGACGAAGACCAGCATTGCTCTGAAATTAAATGACCAATGGATGAGCGTATATGCACTTTATGAGGGTCAGGAAGAGATATCTTCTTGATAATAATAACACTAATGCTAATAATAAATAATAACACCAACAGCAACATGATGATTACTATTAAATCTTATTTGTTAACATTATCACATTAAGAATTACAATATTAATTCTATTTATTTCTTAGAATTGTAGCTTTTATTTATATTGCTATACGCAGAATTGTTGAAAGCAAATGCACAAGTTTAAAACAGAAACCTTAAAACACTACTAAGCTTTCATTTATATTTAAATATAAATAAAGCAATTTATAACTTTTTTTCATTTATCTCCCTATAAAACATAAATAAATATGATAAACCTATTGCTGGTTGGTCTTCTTGACACAGCATATTGACACATAAACTTGCTGCTGTCGCCTCTGGCTTGTTTAGTTGGGGGCATCTAATTTCTAGTGATAATCGTTGCTTGGATTACAGAGACCGTCTCTGCATTTAATAAATGAATACTTTGATCTAGTCATAATACATTACCACCACTCTATTGTCCTATTTGCTAATGTTCAGTGCTTTGCTATAATCTGTATTGTTAATAGCACTTTATAAGTAAAAGTGATTGATTGATTGGTTTAACCATCTTAGATAGCAGTAACAGCTACTTTTACAGCGTCTGCAGAACTTAAAGAAGCAGTGAAAGGAAAACAGCCTCAGGCTTCTCAGAAACAAGAACCCGCTAAGACAGGAAACAGCTGCCAAACAGTCAAGGACACACATGGTAAGTGCAGCACGGACAGAGGTGATGTTTGCAAGGAGCTCCAACATGTCAAGCACTAGGCAGTGCTTTTGGGCATGACACTAAAGGACCCCGACCTCATTTACATCAACCGCACAAGAGATAAGACGTTCATTCTTAGAACAGCAAGAAAACACTGTGAACAATCACCTGCTCGTGGTCTCACAGTTGCACTATTGCACTCTGAACCACTCAATCTGCTTTTCAAAGAACGCCTGCGAAGATTCAAAGAACCCACCTCTACTGTTTCGATATGTGAAATAATGTTCTCCATCTACAGTTCCTCTTCAAGTTCAAAAAGCAGCTTTAAGGAACCTAAGGTAGCAGCACAAGAGTTAAAAACCGCTCTTGATAAAAACAAAAAAACAGGACCACAACAGGTCACAGTGACACGAAGAACATGCGCTTGCAACTGAGAAATGGAGCACACAGTAGGACGCCACACATGCAAAAAAAAAAAAAAAAAGAAAACAGCCATCTGTGGTCTTGCTTGTGGTCACAGGCTTAATGAGTGAATTCTATTCAAAGTGCAAAGTATATCAATCAAGACTGAGCTATTTACGAGAAAGGACAGAAGAGATAAAAGGCAGCTGATCAGCGTTTGTGACGACCTCACTCTGTGTTGCCGTCAAGATAACCAAAATACATACATGTTAATATCATATAGAGGTTTACTTAAGGCTAAAGTGCGGTCATCTGACATGCATTGCGTCTCCACTTATATGTGCGAGTTCGTTTTATGAATCAAAACAACTGATTTCTGACATCAGGTTGATGTATATAGAGTCCCAGTCACCTCAGCCCACCCAAATGACCAAGTTTCATTCGCCGAAACGCTGCATAGTGCTCGTTTAATCTCCCGAAATGGGGTAACTAAAGCGTGCCACCAGGCTACAGGTGCGTTTCCAGCAAACTGCGTAGCAGGTGTGTGTCTGCTAACACATGCACCCTGCTCGTTGTGCAGTATGTAAATGTATAATGAGAAAACAGGGGAAGCTTCTAATACGGCGGTTTCACCCTTCATCTCTGCACTACATAAACTTCATACTTCCTGTCATCTGCGCAAGGGCCTGTTTGAAATCCTGATCTATGCACCCGACATCTCTGCCTGGTCCCTTCTGTGCTCTCCTCTACCTGTGGCTTGTGGTGAAGGAAGGTCATGTGATGTGCGTGTGCGTGTGTTTGGGTGGCAGTAGCTTGCTGGTAACACAGGTACAAGCATCTGTTTCACAGGGTTTACGGGAAAGGGAAAGTAGGTTAGAGGCAGTGCGGTGATGGTGTAAGGCAAATCGCTGTACATCAGAGCAACGAGAGCCACAACAAAAGACAGACCAGAACTTTGCATTTACATAAGGATTCCCACTGGCTTCCTCAATCGAGCTCTTTATAAACACAACACAGTCCCACAACAGACTCTGGACTTACTATAAATTCAAATGTGGATGGTTTGTTCAACTGGAAAAGATATACCTGAAACTCGAGCAGTTTCAATAATTTAATATTTATCATTTGTGATTAATCTCATAACTAACTGGAAAACGTTGTTGGCATGCCTAGTGAAATATATGTGCAAAAACAAAAAACTTGTCATACCAGTGAAAAGTCAATTGAATCTTGGATATGAAATCTTGATATTGTTTCCTAAACATAAATAACCTGTAAGTTTTAAAAACTTATTTATGTAAATTAGGGGTGTGACGAGATCTTGTGGCACAAGACCATGGCGATATTCTCGCGATAGTGGTATGATGCGGTGCAATAAATCTCAGACAGAAAACTGTTGCCGCTTTCTATGGCTGCACGATTTAGGAAAAATGTCACATTGCGATGATTAAGGTCAAAATAGCGATTTGCGATACGATATATAAGTGGTTTGACTCAACTTGCTTGTTATGAAGGAAAATGCACACAGATTACTAATAATGCTGAAATCTGTATTTCTCATCTGAGATACAGGATACAGTGCAATCCAGCAACAACCAATTAATTACTGAATTAAATTACATTAAATTAACTTTAAAATTAAAAAGTACAGATAAATAAAACCAATACCCATTTTTATATTTGTACATGCTGTCCCAAGACATTTTAGCAGGATGTAACATATACTTAGTATATTTCTTGTCCAGTGTGCCAATCATTCTCTCAAATCCCTCTTTGCTAAAAGTGTGTTCACACTTGAGGCGACTTGGGCGAATATATCTCGCTATTCGCGTGTAGTTGGATGCTTGAACATGTCGAGTTCACACTGCACGCGTCAGCAGGCCCAAGAACTGCGTTTTTTTTCTGCGCCCATGTTAACAGATGAGAGCATGCAGGAGCGGTGCAGAAGCACGTGGTAGGTGCAGAGAAATGACATAAATCTAAGCACGTGGCACACAGTGTTTGGAGAAGACCGCTGGAAAATACGACAGAAAGATGCTTGTCTATAGCCTGCTGCAATACAAGCTGTCAGTATGAAAGCACAACTGGCACACACTGCTACTGCTCTGTATACGCGCCGCTTCCGCACTGCTTATGCATTCAGTGTAAAAACGGCATGTTTAACGCACCTAATTCGCGCGAATCGTGCTGCAGAATGTCTTATTGCGTCTCGCGCTTAACGCTACATTTGTGTCTGGTGTGAACGCAAGAATGAATCGCAACCTTTGCTGTAATGTAATCGCAGAGGCTGACATCGTGATTGCGATATGATTAATCGTGCAGCACTACCACACACTCAAAGCGCTTTGGGGCAGTCGTGGCCTAATGGATAGAGAGTCGGACCTGTAACCCAAAGGTCGGGGGTTCGAGTCCCAGGTCCGGCAGGGATTGTGGGTGGGGTTAGTGAATTTCCAGCACTCTCTCCGCCTTCAATACCACGACTGAGGTCAGACCCTTGAGCAAGGCACCGTTCCCCCAACTGCTCCCCGGGCGCCGCAACAATGGCTGCCCACTGCTCTGGGTGTGTCTTCACGGTGTGTGTGGGTGGTTGATCACTTCTCAATGCTGTGTGTGTGCACTTGGGTGGGTTAAATGCAGAGCACAAATTCCTAGTATGGGAAACCATACCTGGCCAATTGTCACTTCCCTCCCTCCTTTACAATCACGTGGGAGGGGGTCTCAACATTCTCTTGAACTTCCAATAAAGTTCCCTCTTGACATGTTAGAGATCATTGTGCTGTAAAAACATCCTGTAAGTTTCAGAACTCATCACTTTTTTGTTAGTCTAAGGCACCTCATATTGAAGCCAATCTGCCACGACAACGACCGATTGTGGAATGTGCCGTGCTGTGATGTAATAGTGTGGATAAACTCCGCACTGCTTCTAGGTCATGTAATGTAAATAACGAGAGAGACTGCATCAGTAGGTTGTCAAACATGCACAACTATAAGCCCAGCTGCTCCCAATCCCAGTCCTCGCTATCCGGCGCTCTACATATATTGCATGTCTCTCTTAGTTAAACACCTGATTCAGATCACAAGCTCGTTAGAGCTCCGTGCCTAGTCTGTGTTCCGATTGTCATGCTTTCTACTCAGTGTTCATTTCTTCCTACTCTGTGAGCAGGGGAAATCTGTCACTTCATTACTTAAGTGTACTATGGAACATTAGTTCTCGGATTTATGCTGTGCAGAAAATAGCCTTTTCCTGACCCCTTTAAGGCCAGTTCATTTGTGAAAAGGATTCCTCACCCTCACTTATTTACTCTGAATCTGATGAAACTTGGCATAGTCAACCTGGAATGTGTACATAGATAAAGATTTGATACCAGATATACAAGTCAGCTATGAGCAGAAGGCATACAAATCAAGGGGCACCTGACCTGTTTGTAGAAGCATCTCTGTATTCCCAAGAAACTATTTTCTGTATTTGTTCTTTCCATGTTCAGTGGCAGCATTCAATAAAGCTAGATTCTGTGTATTTACGCTAACTATGTTTATCCCCACTGTTTCTAGCATGTCTGCTGGAGTGAGTACTTCAGCGTACCCATCCACCTCCTCTTGTCATTTTGGTTTTCTATTGTTAATGCGAAAGGTCATACATCTAAACTTTGTCAACCGCCATCATGAATTACAAAAGTGTTGATTATCATGGTATTGTTTGCCCTCAGACCCGTCTCTTGCTCATAAGCATCTGTGTAATGAATTTTCTCAATTTACATTTTAATGTAGGTTAAGTGCTGCAGGCTGTGACTGAAGGTGCATGCGAGCTGCAAAAGTAGAGTCATTTACAGGTGTGGCATTCACTCAGAGTAACCAGAGCAGTAAGGGGATGAGATCATCACCACAGCATAATGACAAGCATTATGTAGCTGTTAATGAGAAAGTTTGTGTGTTAATAGTGATAACTGGATGAACCTGCTCTAGTGTAAACAGATGCGCTTCACACAATTTGCTGAAATGCACAATGTTGAGTTTTATGTTTATTTTGTTTATTTGAACTGCATAAATTGTGATGCAGCATCATTTTATTGTCAAATTATATCAATATATATATATATAAAATATGTTTGTACCAAAAAACAAAGGCTGCTTGTAACAGATGTGTTTTTGAACAATGGTGAGGTTTTTTGTTTCCATGTGGAGTCTGTCACATAGTTTTTAATAACAGGGGAATACTACGCCCAGCTGAAACTGGGAAGAGACTTGTGTTTGACCCAGGAATGTCTTGTTCTTCTGCCATTTTAAGTGCTGTAGGCTGTAGCAAACACCCTTTTTTGGTTCTCAGGGCAGAAGCCACACTTCTTTCTTTTTCTTTTTTAAATCTCTGGCTGTTTTGATTTATTTATTTTTTTCTTACACATTTCTATTAAATCTGTTTCTGTTAGTCTGTAGAGATATGGTGACACATTTTCTTATACTTGCCACTAGACATGTGAAGAAATAAGATATAAGAAAGAATTTCCCTTTGGATGAACTCCTCCTTATTTTCTTTAACAGAGGATAAATACCCTTTATGAGAGAACTGTGCCTACATCTTCAACCTTTCCTCATTTTTCTTGTGTGTCCCTAGCTGCATTCTAAGGAAATGCTGGTGGTTTAGTAGCTGTCTGCAGAATCCTGATGTATCTAGCAGCCAACTGTTTTGATGTTTGAGAATAATTGCCTGCAGCTGGGTAGTTTAAAAGCCAGTTCTTCAACAGTAGTTTTGTTGCTGTTGTTGTTTTTAATTTTTTCTTGCACATTAATAACTTAATTGGAAGGTAAATTTGACCAGTCTTTAGACGTTCATTTGTGGTGATGTGCCAACCATGCCATAGTCCCCTTTTAATTATGTACCTTTACTTGTAGAAATGTATATGAAATAATATCAAAATAAAAAATCTTTACTGAAAAAAAAAAGACATAAAAATGTATACACCTGCTATTTTTTTTAAATATTAAATACCAGTTGTTACATATAAATTGGAATGCATAAACTAGCAAAAAAATGTTTATATAAATTTAACAGAAACATTTAAGTTTTGCACCAGTTTCCTCAGAAGTTGACTTTCTTTTTGGGATGTAAACACTGTTCACATACACACATATTCCATATGCTCTCAAGACGTTTTTATAAGGTCAAAGATGTGCTTTTCCACTCCTCAGTCATCATATATTTGTTGAGCCCTGAGGGTTTCAGACATTGATTTAAGAAGGCCAAATAAGACACAGGAGCATGAACATTTATGTTTCTAGCCCAAGAAAGAGGGAAGTACTGGAAAAAAAGAGCGGTTGCCAGAAGAAAAATATTCAGCCTCTGGAAGGAAATGGCGTGACTTCCCCTTTAGCTCGGTGGAAGAATCCCTGACTTTTGCTACTAGCCTCCCTACCACCCTGCTTTCTGTGCATCTATTTCCTGCGAGAGCCTGAAAGGGAGAGCGAGGGAGCCTGCTTGATTCCTGAGGGACTATTAAGTGCCGTTTTTTGCTTCCCCTTATTTGCTGCTTTTACTCCAGAGTTTGCTTTTAGTAAATTTCCTTCAGGAAGCAGGACAGGGAGGGAGAAATAAACAGAGTATGACCCTACAGAGGGTGTGTTTTAAGGGTGTGCTGCATAATTCAGCTGTCAGCAAATAACATTTAACTCAAGCCAGGGGCAAGAAGGTCATGCATTTAATTAGACGATTTATTTTTAAACCTAATGAATTTTACTTTTTAAGTAAAAGTGCTTGTAATGACATCATTGCTTATATTTCTGATCCGTTTAGGTGCCTGTCATGTATTTGTTGCATCAAAAGAAAGGGCTTTCATGGAGCCAAAAAGTCAGAGCTTCAGCACATCTGGAATTTTGATCAGCTCCTATCATGTCCACAGATCAGTCACACAAACAGACACTTACTCTGGTGTGATTATCTAAATATATGCTGCAGTATAATCCAGTGAGCATGCAGCAGCTCTCGGGGGTCTATTGTAAGAGAAGAAAAAGTTTTCTATACAAAAGCCAGGAATGTCATCCCTCTAAAAGATTCCCAGGTTTTTTCCAGCCCTCGTTCCTTAATGACATTTGCATCTGTTTGTTGTGAGGCCCTTTTGAGGATCCATTCAAATACATTGAATTCCCCCGTCTGGTCTAGTTTTGGCAGTTTTTGTTGAAGTGTTTTAGTTCTGTTGTCACACTTGCTGACTCATTTTGTGCACCTGTTCTTATGTCATTCACATTGACCTAGAGTTCATAAATAACTATCAGGTCTTGAATGCAACCACACACACACGCACCAAATGAAGACTGTCCACTCAGAATTGAGACCACAGACATGATGTTTTCAGTCATAGGCGATGGAAAGGTTGTTTCCCCATTCACAGCAGAGTAGACGTGACATTCAGAGATGAGTTTAAATAGCCCGAATGTGTGTTGGAGGTGGTTGTGATCTGTGTGTATAGAAATGATGGCCTTATGTAATGACTGAGTCAGTGCCGGTCAGACTGAAGCTCTTCCTGTGTGAGTTGCTGACTCACTAAGCTACGCCATGCTGACATCTTGTGTTAACTTGATTATATTGCAATGGTGCATTTTTCTCTTGTCTGCAGGAAATGGAAAGCTTTTTTGCTATATTTAATACAGTAAATAATATGACAAAGGTGCTTATATGAACTCACTTATATGAGCTAGAAATGTTTGGATACTCAATACAAAGACTGTAAACTCTGTTAAACCGTTGTTCACCATTTTAGTGTTCGGGATTTTTTTGGGCATGCCTGAAATCGTGTATTGGTTTCAGTGCACTGGAGCCACTGAGCATGGGCCTTTCCCTTGCACTATAATAACTGGAAAGCGCATTAACATCGGTGGTTTACCCGCCCAACCGCAATTCAGTTTGTTAGCTAGCTATGCCTCTTAATTATGCATATTTCATGTAAGATTGTGTAGATCCAATTAAGCTGCTAGATAGAGGGGGCATCCATTTAGGTTCTAGCAGTATTTGACCGTTTGAGAGAGGCAGCTTTCTCACAAGTGGGTGTGGTTTCATTTTGATAATGCATTTTATTTACTTGCTTTTTTCTTTATTCAGATTTGGCTGGGTTGTTAATAACACATTTGTGGTGGTGTTACAACTCTGAACACATTTAACACAGCCTTTCAAAGCCTGGGTCAAAGGCGCATCCTTATTAACCCATATTCTTATTAAACATCCAGTTTTTGTGCTTGATTTTATTACATTTTTTTTCTCTTTTCTCTAACAGGTTGCACTGCTAGATGTGGACATCTGTGGGCCCTCTATACCAAAAATAATGGGGTTAGAGGGGGAGCAGGTATGTCGTACATTTCTGGTTTCATTGGGCTTCTTGCTTGTGTCAGAAAGCTGAAGTATCTCTTTATCTGCTTCTTTAGGTACATCAGAGCGGCTCAGGCTGGTCTCCAGTGGTGAGATCTTTTAAATCTCTATTCTTTTGATTTGTTTTATAAAGCGTTTGTCATTCTTATGTAAGCATATATTCTCTCTGTCTAGTATGTTGAGGACAACTTGGCCGTCATGTCCATCGGCTTCCTGCTCAGTAGTCCAGATGATGCTGTTATCTGGAGAGGCCCCAAAAAGAATGGTTCGTCCATTGTTGTACACATCAGGAATAATAACATTTTATTTTATTAAGGGGTTTAAATTGCCTTTTTCAAAGTCATGCGGTCTTATTTAGCTGTGAGTTGTATCAGAAGTTCAACATGGCCAAACTGGGTCTGCGTGTGTTACTTGACCGCAGATAAGTTCTTTTTAGATCTGGAACTCTGTTTGTTTGCACCCCTGATAGTGAAGGTCAAACCAAGCAAGTTTCCTCTACTTCAGAGTTCTAGGGGAATTCATGGAATTGATTAGTAGACTCTTGTTAAAAACACATTAAACAGCCCTGATGATCTAAACCACCAAAAAGGTCATAAAACTTTGCTTGAATTTCTGTCCAAACCAAGAACGAGGTAAAATTAGTTCAGTATTAATGAGTTAGACGGGTGAGGGATTCACAGTGTTACTGATCATTACATCTTATATGGGAAAAACTACAAAAAATTATTTTATATTCATAAATATTTTTTATCTAGTGTCATAACCTACTGCCCACACATGATTATGACCATTGATCAGAAATAAAAATAACAAATGACACTTCATTAAAAAAAACACAAAAAAAAAACTAAATAAATATTCTCCTAATTAATGAATAAACGATTAAATAAATAAATAAACATGGCCTACTTTCCAGATCAGGTCTAACCATATCCTCAGGGTGAAAGACTACAGTTAGTGGGTGGATGTCCTGTGGGTATCAAACATGTGATTTGATGGTTAAGAATATCGTTGTCATGCATGTTTGGTTTCATACAGCTGTTTTTAAGTGACATGTTTCTGTTTGGTTAGTCTTGGTTAAAAGTAATTCCAATTAGCAGGTTTGTTAATCTGTTTGTTGCCTGCTAGTGTACAATAACTGCTGCTTCTTAACGATCACATTTTGATTAACTTTAGTGTAATTAAATAAATGATTTGTGTTCCAGCAGCAGCTAAAACAAGGGCAGCATTAACTTCCTGCCACAATAAAACTCTACTAAGCAGAAGTACTGCTTTCAAAATTAAAAAAGGGTTCCGTTCTGACAGAACAACACAATGCGCATATGACTATTAGAGGAACTTGGATCAAATACATTTCATGATAAACAACAAAAAAACGCATTGTACAACATTCTCCTTTCTTTCTGCACCATACCTTAAAGTATTACTGTTTACATGTGTTAAATACCTAATGAACTGCAAAGGAACAGAAAAATGGGCGTTATGTTTTCCACGAAAACCTTTCTGATGAGAGCACATCGGGCTGTTTATCTTAAGTTAAGTTTAGACCAGATGGGTTTCACTTCCTCCAACTCTGTGTTTTAACCACTGTCTGATCATAGTCTGTGATGGATGACGAAAATGGCACTATTTCACGCATAATACAACAAACAAGATGTAAGCAGTGATGTCTGATTCACAATTGACTCTTGTGAACTCTTCTTAATGTGTCAGCCAAAAGCCAAACTGCCTCACCTAGTGAGTAAATGGAATTAATCTGGCTTATTGAGTCGGTTAGGAATTGCAATATTTAATGGTATTAAAAAACGTTTAGATGTCTGTTCAAATAAAAGTGGTTCTTACATACTAGCTTATATTCTTGAGTCAAGGGAAATGTAAGGGATTTTTATTTTTTTACCATACCCAACCACCAGGATTTTACCTTTTTGTCCCCTCCTAAATAAGCAGTGACATTTATATGGCACGAGCAAAACATTAAGCTATCCATGTATTACAGCACATAGCAGTTAGTGCTGTTAAAAACTAGATTAACATGTTATGTACTCTGTAAACTAAATCACTTTTTAATAAGTCTTTGTCAAACACTTGAGAATTGGGTAAACAAAATGTGATTTGGCTCCAGATGTTCCATTAAGTGGCGATGGATGCCTAGTTTTTTAGGAGGAAGTAAATCACTGTGGGAGTACTGAATATCTACATGATTACAGCCTAGTGATGTAGACAGTTTTGGGATGATAATAACAATAGCATCAAAACACTACAAGTGTGAAGGATTTTGAATTGGGAGTCATCTTGAGTAGCAAAGCTTGATTTTCATAAGATAAGACTGGAGTGCTAGACAGTGCAGTTTTTTGCAGCATGATATTTTCATTTCCAACAGTGCAAATTAAAAGAATCGAAGCAATATATCTTGTGAAAAGGCCTATACAAACAAATGGAAGTCGAATTTAATTCAGTGACATGTTTGTTATTGCGGATTGTCCCATTTTGCATCTTTTTCTCATGTTTAGGCATGATTAAACAGTTCCTGAGGGATGTGGACTGGGGAGAAGTGGATTATCTGGTTGTCGACACACCTCCAGGGACGTCTGATGAGCATTTGTCTATCGTCCAGTATCTCAGCGGCGCTGGCATCGATGGCGCCGTCATCATCACCACCCCGCAGGTAAACAGCAACACATGTGAAACGCTGTGCATGTTCCAGGAAGCTGCTTTTATATCTTGTGATCTGATTTGCATTATAAAAATAAAATATTAAAAAAAGATTCAAATAAAGAGATTTGCATAATAAAATGTTGGGGTTCTAATTGTAAGTTTATAGATGTATTGACGTATGAGAAACAAGAGGCTTTCACACTTAACTGAAAGTTAAAAAAATTGTTGATTTCCTGCACACTAACAGCGAAGTGGAACTCGGTGGTGTGAATAACTTATAAAAAAAAAAAGAAAAGTTATTTATGTCTTCACACAAGTTGCACTTCTTAATCGTACACATGCTGAAAGAAGCCATTAACACATTTCTCAGAACCAAGCATTAATTTGAAGTTATTTTTTAAGCGGAGATGATTAATGTTTAGAGTCTTTCACTGAAACTCTGATAGGACACATAAATGGACTTACACTTCCTTATGTAGCCGAAAATTTTTTTTTTTTTTCTTTGGTAAAATATTGTATTTTGCAATAACAGACTGTGTTGCAACAATCCACTTTAAAGGAAATGTTTTATAGGTCTTAGGGTCACCCTTGTTGTAGCACTTTGCTATGGAAGCCTGTTTCCGCCACTAAATATGAAAAAAAATTAAACGTTACTGCGACTATTTTATCTCACAATTCTGACATTTTTGTCAGAGATGAACTCAAAAGAGAAAAAAAGTCAGAATTGCATGATATAAACTCACAATTGTATGATATAAAGATGCAATTCTTACTTTTTTCTGAGAATTATGAGACCGATATGTTATCAGAACTGTGAGTTTACTTCTTGCAACTGTCCATTGTGACTTTATTTCTCACAATTCAGACTTTATAACAATTCTTTTTTCTTTCTTTATTTATTCTTTGGCATTTTTGCCTTTATGGACAGACTTTAGGACAGATCAGAACTGACAGGAAATTAAGAGGTAAAGAATTAGGGGGAATAGGATTGGGAAAGGTCTGCGAGTCGGGACTCGAACTCGCGACGCCCAAAGTGTGACGGTGGTGAATGTTGGCACACTGCCATGTAACAATCCTTATTAACATACACTCACCTAAAGGATTATTAGGAACACCTGTTAAATTTTTCATTAATGCAATTATATAATCAACCAATCACATGGAAGTTCCTTCAATGCATTTAGGGGTGTGCTCCTGGTCAATCTCCTGAACTCTAAACTGAATGTCAGAATGGGAAAGAAAGGTGATTTAAGCAATTTTAAGCGTGGCATGGTTGTAGGTGCCAGAAGGGTCTGAGTATTTCACAATCTGCTCAGTTACTGGGATTCTCACGCACAACCATTTCTAGAGTTTACAAAGAATGGTGTGAAAAGGGAAAAACACCCAGTATGCTGCAGTCCTGTGGGCGAAAATGCCTTGTCGATGCTAGAGGTCAGAGGAGAATGGGCCGACTGATTCAAGCTAATAGAAGAGCAACTTTGACTGAAATAACCACTCGTTACAACCGAGCTGCGCAGCAAAGCATTTATGAAGCCACAAAACACACAACCTTGAGGCGGATGGGCTACAACAGCAGAAGACCCCACCGGGTACCACTCATCTCCTCTACAAATAGGAAAAAGAGGCTACAATTT
>JAUMHQ010000048.1:12912778-12932248 GCA_032361165.1 Enteromius paludinosus
TCCTTGCAGATCCTCTCCAGTTCTGTCAGGTTGGATGGTAAACGTTGGTGGACAGCCATTTTTAGGTCTCTTCAGAGTAGGGCTGGGCGATATGGCTGAAAACTGTATCGCGATATCAGTGTTTCATATCTGTCAAAATCGATAATTATTTATATTTTTTATGACCCATTTAAAATAAGGACTAGGAGAAAAATGAGTCGACGGTCTTGCATAATTAACAGACGACATTATTCTGACTGGCGAGCTGACTTTTCCTCTTTTATTTACAATTTCCTTGCTCCCTGCGGTTCTCATTTTCTGTTTATGAAGAGCAATCCAGCAGATCAGCGCGAGAAAACGATATGGCGCAACCAAACCAAAAGATTATTATTGTTTACCTGGGTCCTTCAGTCTATGATTAGCTTACTTCACCTCTTATCTGAGAAGTCTTTTTGGGTCGTTCGTTCATAACATAACGTGATAGCCCCATATATCCCTATCAAAGGCAGTCAGATCCCGAAAGAGAATTGATTAGGAAATCTATTGAGTCGTTCGTTCTTTTGGCTAATGGGGCTGTCACATCACATGATAAAAGAATAACACAAATCCAAAGACTCAAAACAGGTAAGTTCCAGTAAGAACTTTTCACAATGCGCATGCACGACTAGACGAATCACTCCCCGAGATGACTCGTTTTTCCAAGTCACATTAAAGATTTGTTCAAAATGAACGAATCGTTCAGGAACGACCCATCACGGGCCCACGGAGAATAAAAAAATATCGAACGTTTTATCGCCCAGCCCTACTCCAGAGATGCTCAATTGGGTTTAAGTCAGGGCTCTGGCTGGGCCATTCAAGAAAAGTCATGGAGTTGTGGTGAAGCCACTCCTTCGTTATTTCAGCTGAGTTCTATGTTTTTCTGTCAATATGGGGTGCCGTGTGTACATTTAATGAGAAAATAAATTAACTTAAATGATTTTAGCAAATGGCTGCAATATAACAAAGAGTGAAAAATTGAAGGGGGTCTGAATACTTTCCTTACCCACTGTATAAAGCGTCAGAAGGAAAGTCTGCAGCCAGCAGTTTCTACTTCTCTAATTGCACTTCTGTATTTTGCTTTTCAAGGCAAGTGCTGTGACGAGGGGAGGTCTTTCCTGACTGAAGTTCCAGACTCTCCAGCTGCAGTGGCCTATCAGAATATTGTCCAAAGTAAGTCATCCAAACCCCAGCAAGCACCTCTAAAACAAACCTGCCTCACACCAAAAGCCAATAAACTGCCATAACTAACCATGCCAGTACTACTGCTTTAGTCTGTCATCAAACAGTCTCCAGTACTGGTAGTAACAGACCAAGGGTGGGTTTCACCAACACGGATTATATTAAGCAAAGTTTAGAGCTAATCAAGGATTTGTTGATCTGGGTTTTGTTTTAAATCGAGTTGTGTTGCACCACTTAGTTTTAAATTTAAGTGACAAATCAGGGATTAGAATTCTAACCTCTGAACCATCTTCCCGTTAATATTCCTTTTCCTCTGTCTCTGACATTATTCGTTTTTGTCAATAAAGAAAATAAACTTGTTAAAGATCCATCGTCTTTATAAAATGTAGAGAGACCACTGATCAAACGGCTTATCAAGCAAGTAATAAAACTTTGAGGAAGTGCATACGTATTTCATTCTGAGACGCACTGAGATAAGTGACCGATTTACATTCCTCACTCGTAGCAGACACAGGTTTACTATGGGCTGCCACGGCCCTCACAAATCATCCGGCTCTTATCTTAACTATAAAATACATCTGGGATCACAATGATGGTTTAAAAGTAAACCTGCTTATTTTTAATAATTCTTAATCCTTGTTGGTGTAACCCACCCCAAGAATGGAAAGCTTTGCCAGAGGTGAAAAAGCAATGTGCACCTAAATAAAGGTTAGGATACACCTGAGGCTGAAGGAAAACAACGGCAAAGACAGCTGATTTAAAGGCACTTTGAGTTTATGGATTTCCCCATTCTTTTGATGAAGAACCAGTTTTCAGTAAATCAAGAAACTAGATATTTAATCTTGATTCAAGTGCCACGAGAAACAAAAATAGCTTTCTGAGAACTTCTGTCTTCTCCTTTTTTTTGTTCCTTAAAGACATTACCCTTGGTATATTTTTCATCGTTCATGTACACTGATCTATCACTAGGTATACTTGTTTGTTTAATGACGTCTTCAGATGATGTGGTAGAAACTAAATTTATGCTTCTTTAAGGTGCAGGAAATGCGAAAATTGACTATATTTTTATATATAATATATATATAAGCATCCTCTAAGCTTGTGTTGAAGGCAGTCTGGCAAATGGCAGCTTGTGGAATGTTCTACTCTATGATATAATAGTGTGGCTAAACACTGCCCCCGCAGAAGATCAACACCTACTTCTACATCACTGCCTGTTTAGTCCCGCCCACTGATTGACGCATGTAGTAGTTAAAACACAGATCTATGCAGCAACTGTGAACTTCATTCATTGGTGAACTTTCTTTTTAATGCAGTCCAGCTGTCAAAACTTGGTCATTTGTTTACTTCATTTCACCACAGATTCCTTAAACACAGCACTATTTGACGCAGGGCTTTTAGAAAGGTTGAAACCAAAAGATGATGCTGTGTGGACTAGTGGATCCAACAGTGTCACCACACAAGTGTAACTGTTGTCATTATGTGATCACTATTGCTTTGTCTTTAATTAAGGATTGTTTGATATGTATTGCATTTGAAGCTACATCACAGCAGCATCCATCTATAAAGGATGTAGGCTGTCAAACATAAACTGTGTGTCATAGCAGTGGCTGTTTACCTCCAAGTCTACAATTTAAACAGTGTTCTGATGAGGCGGTCAAAAACCAGAATATAACTTATTACCTTTAAAGATTTTTTATGCAGAATTGTAAATTAAATAATTTTGGATAATGTGAAATATCAATTTTCATACTAGGTTCATTTTTAATAATATTCACTGTGGGCAGATTTAGTTGTTTTGCCCCTTTGTTTGCAGAAAGTGCTTGCAGATTTCCTTAGATACATATTTAACACGTCCTTCAACCAAACAATATATCTCATAATATAAGAGAACGATTGTCGAAATAGAAACAATAGGAATCTCAGGGAAAAAATCTGTAGCTTGTGAGAATAGGGAAACCCCTCACACACATTTTTTTTTTAAATGAGAAGCAGATTACAGAAGCGAGTATTCTTTAGAATCCGGATATCTTGCTATTTTGATTCAATGTTGTTACACAGAATGGCCTTCGTTTGTGCTGACAATAAGATAAAAATTGTTTTTTATATTTTCACAGAAATCCGAGATTACTGTTCTTCCTATTCTACACTAGATGATCCTTGTTGACGCAGATCTTTATCCAGCCAGCTGGGATGCACAATGAATTCACACAGCCCTGTTATGTGATCAATCAGTCACCAAAGAAAGGCCATGATGAATTGTGCTTTCGGCTCACCACACTTGCTCAACTTTAGAAACTCATTTGCAAGGCAAATGTAAAACTCAAATCATATTGTGAAAATGTTATAAATAAATATATTTGAGATTGTTAAAATATATATATTAAAAAAAGAATTAATGTTATACATCAGATGTAGAAACCACAATCCAATTCAAGAATGAATCAATTACTTGATGAAAGTGAAACCAAAATATAATTATTACTATAATGACAATTGGCATGTTTCAGCAGGGGAAATTCTGTTTATTTGCAGAAAAGGCAATGTGTACCATACATTGGTTTCCTCATTAATGAGATGTCATGGCTGTAATGTTTAATTTTGCTAATAAATAAGATAACAATGTCTAAATCCAATCTGCAACAAATTATTTTTAGTTTTTTTTTTTAAATAACATACTGGAAAAAACACCTGTTTTATTACACATCCACACATCATACACTTGAACTATTGTTCATTGTCCCTTGTGATATTGTACGAGTATTTCTATTACTCCTGATAAAATATTCATGTTTCATTAACGGTAAGTTCTTTATCTAAATTTTGGGGGATTTCCACTTTCAGTTTAAGAAGGCGTTGTACGCCAGAGCAGTGCTTTATTGTGAGTCATTGTGAGGTATTTAAGGGTCTTTATATGGCATCAAATCTTTTTGAGCTGCAGCCAAACTAAAGCCTGCAGCCTTATAAATAAATGTGGTTGTGTTTGGTTTTCATTTGGTTGTAAAACTTACTTTCATTTTAAGACGAGCCACTGGCAAGACTCATCTCAAAACCTCGACCACACATTGCCACATTTACAGAGGCCTGTAATTTTCATCATAGGTATACCTCAACTATGAGAGACAAAAAAAGAAAAAATTTTTGAAGGTTTTTACTCAAAATTTTGGCCATAAAAGGTGCACAGCTTTCATTCAGTTGGAAAAAGTCATTTCTTCAACATTTATTTTGTGCAGTGTGCGCGCGGGTGATAAGCTAAATGACAACATTGCAATAAATAGTTTTGAAAGAAGAAATCTGGCTTTTCATTGAACCACTTTGTTGACATATCTTATATAAGTACAATTTGACTGTATTATTTGTGTCCCCCTTCAAAAATTGCCAGTGATAAATTTTATGTTTACTACTGTTAAATTGAACTTACGTCCATGGATACATGGCCCCATTCCTTCTTTTGTTTGCACGAATCAGTTGTCCTGGTCCTTTTGCAGAAAAACGGCCACAACGCATGATGTTTCCACCCCCATGCTTCACAGCTTGTATGGTGTCTGGACATGCACTGGCTTAAGCAGGGGGACACGCCTGGAACTGTGGGATTTGAGTCCCTGGCGGTGCATTGTGTTACTGATGGTAGCCTTTGTTACTTTGGTGCCAGCTCTCTGCAGGTCATTCACTAGTTCCCCCCGTGTGGTTCTGCGATTGTTGCTCACAGTTCTTGTGATCATTTTGACCCCACGGGGTGAGATCTTGCGTTGAGCCCCAGATCGAGGGAGATTATCTGTAATCTTGAATGTCTTCCATTTCCTAATGATTGCTCCCACAGTTGATTTCTTCATACCAAGCTGCTTAGCTATTGCAGATTCAGTCTTCCCAGCCTGGTACAGGTCTACAGTTTTGTTTCTGGTGTCCTTTGACAGCTCTTTGGTCTTGGCCATAGTGGAGTTTGGAGTGTGACTGTTTGAGGTTGTGGACATGTGTCCTTTATACTGATAACGAGTTCAAACAGACACCATTTATACAGGTAACGAGTGGAGGACAGAGGAACCTCTTTAAGAAGTTACAGGTCTGTAAAAAAGCAGAAATCAGAAATCTTACTTGTTTGTAGGTGACCAAATACTTACTTTAAAGAGGAATTTACTAATTCATTCATTAAAAATCCTACAATTTTCTGGATTTTTGTTTCTTTCTTATTTTGTCTCTCATAGTTGAGGTATACCTGTGATGAAAATTACAGGCCTCTCTCAGGAGAATTTGCACAATTGGTGGCTGACTAAATAAATGTTTGCCCCACTGTATGCTTGTTACAACAACTTCAGAACTGCACACACAGGATTGTGGGCAATCTACCATGTGCTACCTTCACATAATGACCTCAGTTATGTGATAATTGCATTCGGCTGTGTCTTGGTGTTTTACTATCTTCATAAACTGTCTGAAAAAAAAAACAAAAAAAAACATTGCATGCAATGCATGTCAAAATATGCATTTTATTTTGGAAGAGAAAAACACATTGCTAGCTGGTAAACTAGTGGTAGGGGTTGGGATCTGTTAATGGCATGTCTGTGTATATATAATCTCTTCCATATTAATTCCTAGTAACAAAGGAGAAGTGAGATGGAGATGTGGTCTCTTGATTTGTTCATGCACAGCACATTAGCGACATTAGTTTTCTTCTGGAAAAAGTACATGCGAAACTGTCCTCACCTCACCTGACCTGAACTGGTTGCCTTTAGACTGTGTAGAATTAAACAGACAAATGGAATCTGCTGAGGGGATTTTTTATCCAGGAACAAAAGCGCAGATAATTGGCTTTGGTGTGACAAGCAGGAAATGAAGCATTGAAATGACCTTGCCGCGCGGCTGCTGTCCAGACATGGTTCCGTTTGATGAGGTACTGTTTCAGGTGAGGAAAGCTTTACAGGTCAGCCCTATCCTACTGCACGAGCTTCTCAAAGAGTTGCACGAGGCCAACGTCTTCTCTACCCAGTATTACCAGTCTCTCTACAAGGATGGGGACATTGGGGAGCAGCGTTTAAGTGAAATCTTTTGTAATGATGGAGAAGATCTGGCCAGAAGGCTCTCTTTGCCTATATGGCAAAACTGGGATATCAGCCAAAGCATCTTGGATTTGGCGCTCTGCAAAGAGGAGGATTTGGTTCCTTATGGTGAGTTAAATATTTGTATTTGCATGTCTGCTTGTTGTGTTTGTAAAATATTTTACACTAACTTGTTGTAAATAAAGGGTTTTTGAGATTAAAAAAATAGTCTGTGGAGGCATTTTATTTCACAATATTTTTTTTATAGTGGAGAAAAGGTTCTGTAGACTGTTCAAATGTACTTAAAATGAAGAAAAAATGTTTTAAGAACTGTTTACTGAAAGTTCTTTTGCAGAACCAAAAATAGCTCTCCCATGGCATCGCTGCAAAAATACACTTGAGGAAACGTCTTTTTCGTGAAAAAGGAAAGAGACTAATTACTTTTCATTATATTTATATGTTAAGTATCAAATAAAAGTAGAGTATCACTTTTATGAGTTGCCCAAAGAGTGAATAAATAATAATAATAATAAAGTGGTTATGTGACAATGTAAGAAAAATACATGAACATTTAGCTTAAAATGTACTATTAATGCATTTAAAAGTATTTTACTGCAAATTATTCACAGCGCACTGTGTTTGACACAGTTTGTCAGAAAAAAAGCTGCCATTTTGGGCAAAAGCTCAATTTAATAAATATAGGCCAATATAAAGACAAAAATTACATGGCTTTATTAATTCCGAATTTTTTATAATTCTCACTAAACAAAAAAATTGATCTGTAAAAACGGAGCACAGTGGGCAGCGCTGATAGCTTCCTTTTTAGTGTGCTGTCAAAGAGCACAGCATTGCTCGCGGTGACCCGAGTTCAAATCTCGTCTTCGTGGTCCTTTGCTGATCCTGATCACCTCTCTCTCTCCATCCAATGCTTTCCTGTCTCCTCTCTACCATCCTGTCCTAGTTAATGCAATAAAAAAAATCCCCAAAACATAACTTAAAAAGAATAGAGCACAATGTACTATATTTATATTAGGGAATTTACCGTTTCGAAATTTAATTTGATTTTATAGGTGTTTATAATTGTCTATCTTTTATTTTTAGTATTAACGAAAATGTCAGTATACTGAAATTAATGAATAATGTCAAATTTCTGGTAGAAAATTTTCTAGTACTTTTTTTACAGTGTGTATACGTATTTTTACGCAGACCAGAGGTCTTTTATTCACTTTTTGGCTAACCAAAACCCACCCAGATCTCAGCCAAATATTTTCATTTTTTTGGCGGACCAGCCACGGCTTGGTCCAGAACTCTGTTGCTATCTGGGAAGGCTGCCATTTAAAATCTACTTCAAAATATATTTTTATTGTTAAAATGCAGATAATTTTCTCGGCCATCTGAGATTTGGTGTGATTTAGGAATTCATCAGTAGATCTTCAGCAGTGAATGGGTGCCTCAGAACAAGAGTTCCAAAAAACTAATAAAAACATCTCAATGGCCTGGTTCCGTAGACAGGGCTTAGTTTAAGGCTGAGCACACACCACAGCAGATTTCTCCCCTTCCGACAATTCTAGCCCTAGTTCTATTTCCCGATTATTTTGGAGGTTTTTCAAATACTATCTTAGGAGATTTTCCTGTGGTGAAATGTGTGTTGAAATTAACTGAATCTGCTCGGGAGGTGCCCCGATCCACACATCAGGATTTCTGATCAGGACATGTTGAATATTTACGATCTGAAATCCTGATATGTTGGGGGGAACTCCGAAGACAAACGCATCTGAAGATTAGCAAGTGAATTGAAACAATCTCCAATCGGAAAGCGAGCTGACAGAAGACCGAAGCATAATAACAAACGCAGTCAAGGTGCAGCACAAAAGAATGTTAGACACAGATGGAGGATCAGTTCGTCTTAGACAGACTCATTTAGAAATGGGGTCAAATTAAATCTATTTTTGGAGAAAACTAAAGTGTTTTTTCACCTTGCATTCATGTAAACCTGTTTTAAGAGACTCCATAAAGCAATATTAGCAACCTTTAAAATGGCATAATAGGGGCACTTTAAGATCAGTCAGTACAAGTTACTTTCATTTGAAATGACTCAGATTTACATTTTAGTCTAGGACTAGGCTTAAGCCTTGTCGGTGAAACCTTGAGTCCATCAATGAACTTCCAACTTTGCCAAAAAAAATAAACAGTCCAAAGTCCACCATGTAAAAGGTTCCTTCAAAGTCCACCTTCATATTTGTTTATGACCTAGTACACTGTGTAGAGTATTCTCCTGATTCAGATTAGATGGCTTTTTCACTGGAGATGCAGTGTTGTAGATAGAGGCTTTGGGCTTTTTTGGGCTGTTTTTTAACGCTCTGCACAAACAATGGCATCATTGCATGACACTGCAGCTTACTTGGCCTGGCCAGCCGTGAAACTTTCAGATAAGTCAATTCTGTCCACGTTTACTGTACTTGCTTAATATTGCTATGTATTGCAGTTCACAAACCACAAGTCCATAACATGGCTGACAGGATGCACCTGTAATTAGATCTCTCGCTGAGACTAGAGTAGATATCTAAGTATGCTGCTTGGTATAGTCCTGAAGGTTTTGTTTTTCTTCCGTGGGGATTGTTGATCAAAAAGCAAGAGGACACCGAAACCCAAAAGGTGCCACTAAAACTTCTAATGGTAGACGCCCCACTGTATAACAAATGACTTGACTGAGTGATTGTGTGGTAAGGGTGAAAGTTATCTCACCGGCAAGCCAAGCCAGTTGGCAAGACAAAGTACTTGTTATACTAGTCTGTGATACATGCACTACATTTTTGTTTCATTTTAGAAGGGTGGCTGCAGACTTTCTTTTTTTTTTTTTTTTTTTTTTATGTATAGAAACTTGGATTTTAGATGTTTTTTTTAAAAAAGTCATTACATAAGACATTACGAAAGCATAAACGTGCGTTTTATATAAAACCAGTCTGATGAAAAGAAAAAAAAGAGAAAAGGGCACAGTAGACAATGGAAAATACCTGGCACTCCTGGGTAGTGCATTTCCGCATTGGTGAGCTACACTCCTAAAGACAGTTATGGTCAACGTTAATTCTTTCTCTTTCTTTCTTTCTTAAAAAATGCTAGATACTAGACCCTTGCTGTTAGATTAGATTGTATAATAGCTATATCAATACAAAAACCTATTGTAGCGATGAAGACCTATTTGTTAGTGTAAAATGTAGGCTACTGACATTAATTCTTGGTAAAATGATGACTTAATTACATGGTCATTCATTAAACACAGTATTTCTTACAACATTTTTCTTTACAATAATGTACTGGACACGCATTGTCTTTGAAATGTAAAATATATTATTTGTCAGTGTTAAAATAAGAGCAGGAACAGAAAGACATAAAAATATATATATATACAACTAAATAAACAGTTATAATAATATATGTAGCCTGTGTCAGTTCATTGTCTCCATCATCTCAAAAAATGCTAAATTATAAACACAAGGCAGTATGCATGTCCTCTGTGAGAAAACAGATTTGCTGAATGACAGGACTTGCTGGTAGCCTATATATATTTTGGTGCTGCTAAGCCAAAACAACTCCCTTCTCATACTGAAAGTAAAAGCATGCAGTGAGGTGTAACCAGTCGGCTTTGCCAAACAATGCCCGAGCCCGTGTAATCTGAGGACACCGTCGATCGCTCGTTACAGAATAAAACTTTTTTTGCTGCACAACTTTAATGTAATGGATTAACAATTCTTCAATAAACATGGAATATCTCAGTGAAACAGGTAATATGCAAAGATATTTTATTTAATTATTTGTAATGCGTTTTGCGTCATAACCCAACTTATTTTACTTGAATGATGCATAAAACAATTTCTATAAAATGTACAAAAGTATACTACATTATTATTATTTGAATAGTCAGATAACTGTAAGCTTTTCTCCTCGCGCTGTTTTATCTTTTTTCCTCAAAGCAAGGTAGCGCGCGCTTCACAGCATCCTGCGCGTCATTTCTACAAGCGGTTACTAACAACACCGAATAGTTTTTCCTGTGGTACGTTTATGTCTCCAATAAAAATACTGAAATGTCACTGTGTTACAACAGATGCTGAATCCCAAAATATCGTCTCGGACCCAATGTCTGAACTCTTACCTGGTGAGTGACACGCAGTGCTTGTTTAACACGGTAACAAATAGCTCTGTATGTCGCATTTGAGTTTTCAAATCAAAGACTTACCTTTTGTTACTATTTTTTAACAGATGCTGTCATCTTGAAATATCTCGAGTCACTAGAGTCTATTGAAGACGATTTCGGTCAGTTTCACTCATTGCCCTATAATTGCATAACATTGTGTGGGTTAATTGTCAATGAGGCTATAAATAATGTCCTTGTGTCTTTGCAGATGCCTCCGTCCTTGATAACTTTTTAGGTAAGACTGTAAAATAATATATAATAATATATTGAATAGAATCAGTCCCTGAATCCCATGTGACGTTAACATCTTTGAAGGTGAAGGGGAACAAGTCACTGTCACTTTAATTAGCTTTTTTTAATCACACTTTAAAGGGAATTAAATATACTAACGTTAAGTCTTTCGTGTCTACTTTGCAAACAACAGGTGACACAGACATAACCTGCACGTCAATACCAGAAGATGCTATTTTCCAAGATGAAGTGCCAATCAAAAAAACAAAAGGTGATGTTATTTTCTCTTAGATGTGCTCTGATAAAAGATCCGCATTGAATTCAGTAAATAAGAGGTGTGTATCTGTTTATAGTTGCTCCAGTCAAAAGAAAACCACACAGAAAACACAACAAAAAAGGTATAAAAATTTAAACCTTTCAATTTTACACAATCATTGATTGTGGCTTAGTGGTGGGGACCAGATGTACTGTTGTATATTATTTGACACCAAACAATAGTTTTTTTACTTCTGTTTTTAAGTAACTCGTTTGTTAAAACTGTGTATTTATTTAAAAAAGGAAAGAAGCGATTACTGAGTATTTCAGTCTAATAAACATAAATAAAAAACAAAATAAAAGCAAAACACATGCTAACTGAAAGCTTAATGTATTACAGCAACAAAGTGCCCTGAAAGTCCCTCAAGCGGAAGGACGCCCACCATTACCCCTGAGAGTAGTTTACATGTGAGCTCAAATTCAATCCAGCGTCTCTTGCATTTTCCTTTCAGCCCCCCTCTTCTGCCGCCTGGTGGTGAGTAGCTGTTTCACTGCAGTATTTGCATTCCAAGGAACTATACCTTAGCTTGAACGTTGACTACGAGTCTTTGAATATTTCAGGAGGTTCACCACCACTACAAATCATCCAGACCATCGGGCATTATTCGCCACCTCTGTTCGGCACTATGGTACCAACAGGACCTACATACGTTATTGGTGAGTCAATTGTAAAAGTATTATTAAATAGCTGCATGTATCTGCATGTTCTTTTATGTAGGTCACCGTATCTCTAATTTCACGTTTAATATCTGCAGTTTCGCCCCAGTGCGTGAGTCCAGGGACTCAGATAATTCCTCTTTCACCTGGTAAGTTAAAAAAAGATGGCTTCATAAATAATAAATACTTTTAGGGTTCGCAGTATTGTGGTGTGTATTAACTGAAATCTTCATCTTCCAGCCATTGGCACGGTTGCCCCGCCAGAACTCACTGGTTCTGTACTTCCAGTTGGCTCATCCTCAGACAGCGCATGCCAGGGTTCGCCAATAGTAGACACACTCTCCCCTATAAAAGGTGAGCTCAGTGTTTGATGAGTAAATATGTGTCTGCGCGGTAGGTCGTAAATAAGTGTATATATCTATTTAAGATACAAGGTCTACAAACTATAAAATCTGTAAAAAAAGACATTGTACAGTGCTCCTGAGGTGAAAAAAGATGTGACCTTAACCAGTCGCTGGGGTATATTTGTAACCAAAAATACATGGTATGGGTCAAAATTATAGATTTTTCTTTTATGCCACAAATTAAAACTTGTTTAGTAATATGCATTGCTAAGAAGTTTATTTGGACAACTTCTTTTTTCAGTAGTTAGATTTTTCTGCACCCTCAGATTCCAGATATGCAGATGATTGTAACTCAGCAAATATAGTCCCATCCTAACAAACCTTGCATTAATGGAAAGATGTATTCAGCTTTCAGATGATGCATGAATGTCAGTTTCAATCAAAATTTACACTTATTTTGTGGTCCAGAGTCACATATGACATGGTAGAAATGATATTTAGGATAAATTCTAATTATATTTCAATGCTTTTGAGTTTGCTTGCAAAACATTTGTGCTTTCTTGTAAACTGCATAGAAAAATATAAAAACCTTTAACATACAAGGCGGGAGGAATCACTTTTATGCATGTCACACCCAATTATACCTGCAGATAAAAGCTTGCAAATGGCTTGGTTATTATAATGCTTGATATTGCAACTGGTTCAAAATGTGGCAGCTCTTTTTTTTTTTTTTATGGAGTTTTGGCACATTTACACAGGCTATCAGATAAATCTAGTACTGATTACAAGGTTTTTTTACGACACAAGAGAGTTTACACTTTTTCAGCTATGAGAGAATGATCTTTAAAAGGCCTATCAGCATAAAAATGTACCAAAGGTTAGTATATTAGAGAGGATGATTAGCTTTTCATTCAATCTGGCATTGACAACTCCAGGAAAATGAATATTCCTTGCAATCAGAGAAACTGTGGGATTTTAGAATTCACAATTCAATTCAAGTGTCACATTTGTATGGTAGTGTGCATATACTAACATTTGTGAACGGAAAATGAATAGTCACAGATTGACTACTTGTTTGTTTCGCATATTTCAGATCTACAAAAAATCAATTCCACAACGAAAATCCGCCCAGAAGCACCAGGTAAGAAACCAATTTAAACATCTTGTGAGTTTAAACTGCTTTATTAGACTTTGTGAAACTGAATTCATTTCTGTGTTACAGAATGTGTTAAGAACTACATGCACCACATAAAATCCTGCATGAGAGATGTCTGCTGTCCGATGCGTGGGGGAATGGGAGTGGAGTCACACTACATAGACATGCATCTGGTCCAGAGGAAACTCCTTATAAAATCCGGCAAGAATGCAAACAAGTGTCTTGAGAAAGAACTGGTCGTGCTTAGTGATTCCGAGCGAAAGAAAGCAAAGCTGGACAGAAGCCAGTTGTTTCAAAACAATGATTCGAAACCAAAACAATCGGTCGCTGTCCTTGGAAAAGCCGGAGCGGGGAAAACCACGTTCATTCAGCGTTTATGCTTGGACTGGGCGAGCGGCAGCCTGCCTCAATTTCAGTTTGTTTTTTTGTTAAACTGTAAAACTTTAGACCTCACACAATCTAACCACAGCTTGAAAGGCTTACTGTTGGATTTGTCTATGTCTCCTCGCTGCGAGGACTCAGACTCTGTGTTCAAACACATTCTTTCCTGCCCTGATGAAGTTCTCATTATCTTTGACAGCTTTGATCACATTAAAGACTTGGAGGGGCTTCTCCAGTCCCCTGCTAAATCGCACACAAACACTAAATACACAATCAAACAGCTATTTTCCGGTTTGTTCCAAAAGGAAATCCTCTCAGGTTGCACGCTTCTCATCGCCACGAGACCTAAAGACGTTTTGAATCAGGTGCTGCGAAAAATGGACAGCATTTTGGAGCTTTGTGGCTTCTCTCCTGAGGACATCGAGTTGTACACATCTAAATATTTCGCAGATGCTTCCCTCCAAGAAAGTGCACTAAATCAGATTAAGAAAGACGGATACATATTCAGTTTATGCTCCAACCCGCTGCTTTGTTGGACTACCTGCTTCCTGCTCGAGCACCAAGAAAGCGGCGAGGATTTGCCTTCAAGCCTCACGGATTTGTACCAAAGAGTGACCTCAAAGCATCTGCAGCTAGCTAGCCTTGAACAGCGCACACTGTGTAAAAACAAAAAACAGCTTGACATCCCACAGTTGTGCAAAATGGCATGGGAGGGATTCAAGAATCATGACACGTGCGTAAGCCCTGCCAGTTCTCCAGAGCTGCTGGAGTGCGCCCTTAAAAGTGGCATACTTGCATCCTACAAAACATCTGAGGGTGAGGAAAACCACTTTGCAGACCTTTTCACTCAGAACCTCCTGAGCGCTGTGCACCTGGTACAGTCTAAACAGGTGAACGAAAAGACGGTGGTGGCCAACAGCGTAGTACATCAGAAGAAGCGAAAGGTTCAGGGAGAGTCGCAGGACGTGCTGCAGAGGTTTGTCACAGGCCTGGTCTTCCAGAAGGCTCCTGATGGATTTAGCATCCTGGACAGCAGTGTCAACATAAAAGCCAAAAGAAAGGCTGTCGAAACCCATCTGGAGAGCATGAAGCCTAATGATCTGGTTCCTGCCAGGTTACTAGAACTGTTTCATTGTGTTTACGAGACCAGCAGTGCCAAATTTGCCAAACTGCTGTTGAAGAACCTGCCTGACCATCTGTCATTCTATGGGACGCAGCTTTGCCCATCGGACGTGTACGTTATCTGCCATCTCCTTCAATATGCCGGCGCGCTGAAGCGGACCTTCTCCGTTGACCTGCAGGATACATGCATTCCCATTAGTGGCCTGAAAGAGCTTGTGGGACTCAAATGCATCAAAGAATTCTGGTGAGAAGTTGTCAAAGTGCCTTGTTAATTTTATCGTCATTTAATCAGTGACTGGATGACTTTTTCTGAAAAAATACTAAATTGGATGTTTTAATACTTTTAGTTTGAATTCATTTATTCCTATGCTTTCATAGTGAAAGGTAACTGAAGCGTTTGAGCTTCAAAAAAGATGAAAATGCATCGTAAAAGCACTGTGAAAGTACACGGTTGTTTGGAGATCATGTCAAAATGCAAATAGTTATTCACTGAACAAATCATTCATTTAAAAGATTGACACGAAAGGCTGCTTCACTAACGAACCAGATCAAATACCTTAAAATAGAGATTATTTCATGAATTATACAGAGATGAATGGATCATTTTTTATAAAAATAGGAAGGCTAATCTGGTTCACTAGTTTAGTTGACTTTTTTAATGACACATGCATGATGTACGGTGTACATTTTAGGACATTCTCAGACCTCAGTCATAGAATGAAGATGCGTCACGCCTCAGACTGAAAGGCCTTTGTCAATGGACCAAACAGCATCGTGACTTAGACTGAAAAGCTTCAGGTCTCTGAAAAAACGACGTCAGATCTCGTACAATCAGCCATAGGGTGATTAAAATGCATCAGACAACTGGTCCTCAGGCAAAATGGACTCAGGTGGAGTGTTACGTGTTGCGTTGTCCCCAGCCCCATGTGATGCAACACCACTTTGCTTGGGACATGTGCGCGTGACGTTTCACGCACAGTCCATTTCACCCTATGGCTGATTGTACGAGACCGGACGTCGTTTTTCAGAGTCCTGAAGCCTTTCATTCTGAGTCACGATGCCGTTTGGTCCATTTGACAAAGGCCTTTCAGTCTGAGGCATAACGCATCTTCATTCTATGACTGAGGTCTGAGGATGTCCTAAAATGTACACCGTAGTAATGATGATTTTGGAAGGTTGAGTTGTTTTTTTAGCACTTTTGTGATCAGTTGTGTCCTTTTAGAAAACCTTTTTCAAATGAATTGTAATTGTATGGAAATAAGCATGGAAAACATTTCTGCTCTCGGGTTTCTTGGAAGCAAGGAATTTTCGCACTTACAGAATTTTCATTTTCGAATGAAGTATTGCTTTAAAGTGTAAGGTTTTCATTTACATTGCTTGATGTTTATTCACTAGATTATTATTTGTTTTCCCTAATAGGGCTCATACAGGAGACACCATTGGCTTATGGGAGGACTTGGATCAAAGCAATGATGAACTGAACCTGAAAAGTGCCATTGAGAAATTCACCTTGCACCCATTTAAAGCAACCCAAGGGTATCACATAGAGAGCCTGCCTGTCCTTGTCCAAATTCACAGAGAGAAGAAGCTACCAATGAGGTACAGCATCACATTTGTGATTAATAACAGGTCTGACGACTATAAAAATTATGTTAATATTTGTAACTGACTGATGCCCATATTTTTCAAGGTGTAGCATAAAATGATAGTGTTGATAAGGAGTATGATTGTACTTTCAGTGAATTTGTGTCTGCGCTGGATGAAGGTGTGCCAGCCCTCAGGCATCTTCAGAGACTGGAGTTTGAGTAAGGCTCCCATCTCTTTTTGCTCTGCATCCTTGTATAAATTCAGCGCTGTTTTAATAAGAAGTGCTGGTGTTGTGCATTCCAGGCTTGGAGTCCAGAACGGTCCTGAACTTTTCCCTAAACTCGTAGAGGTCCTGCCTTCTCTGCAATCTCTCCAACATCTAGAGTGAGTATTCACTGGTGGATGTTTTAAGGCTTCTTTAATTTGATTAAGTAGTCAAAAAGTTAAAAATCCTGTGTTGTTTTTAAGATTTAAAAATGTTCTTTATTCTTTCATTGTTTTTTAGCCTTGAGAAAAACCAAATAGGAGACTCTGGAGCTGAGAAGCTGGCTGGCATTTTACATTTTTTGGAATGTCTGAAATTGCTAAAGTAGGTTTTGAAACATCTATTCCCTTAAATATCACGTACAAGTACCTAATAGTCTCTGGAAAATTGCTTTTCCAAAATAAACACAACTTGTAAACATAACTGTGTCTGAACTGAACTGTTCAATGCTCCCCTTATACAGTCTTTCTCAAAACCTCATTGGAGATGCGGGAATGGAGAAACTGGCTAAAGCTTTGGCATCAGTCCCTTCTCTACAGAGCCTCAGGTACAGACATCCTCAGAAATATATTTACCATCACTAAGTAAGATGTGAATTTTGGAAGTGTTTCTGAACCTCACAGTTTTGTGAAAATTATTCCACATTCCTCACTTCTAGTCTTTATGGAAATGCAATTGCTGACACTGGAGCTGAACATCTGGCCTTGGTTTTACCAGACATGAATCTCCTGCAGGACCTGAAGTGAGTGCTTATTCAAATCATGTTAAATCTTCTTAAAAGGATTCAAATAATAAAATGTAATAAACAATTTAGTTTCATTTTAACATGAAGTATTGGAGTCATTTTGACATGCATTCCCTCTTCTAATGCTTGTTTAAAAAAAGAAAACAATATTTGATTGTATTGTATTTTGGCCTGGTTTCACAAACAGGGCTTAGACTAAACCAGGTTTACGCTATAGACCAATTAGGACATTATTTTTAAAATAAATATATGAATGCATTTCTTGTTATTTACTTTCAGCGTTGCATTCAACAAGTTCACAGACCTTGGAGCTACAAAGCTCAGTGCTGCTATGAAAAACTGCACAGGAATGAAGTCTCTGGAGTAAGTCTCCTTTTTTTTGTAAATAAAGTTCCCCATCTACCATATACCAGCACACTGGCTTTTAATTAGATATCAAATACTAGCATCTCAAGAGTGAGCACAACATTTGAGCTAGTTTAAACACGGAAAATAGCAGCACAGTCAGGACAGGAAGACGCTTATCTCTAATCTGACCACAGTCACAAAAAAAAGTATTGCACAAGCATTTAGTACCAGTAACTCAACAGTTTTTCCTTGCTTGTTTTCTTTTATTCCTCTTTAGGCTTTGGAATGACTGCATTCCATATGGAGTTTTTGAACACCTCCGTCTTCAAGATCCGCGGATCAGATCCCTTTGACGCACATTTTAAAATGGCCACTGGCCGGATACTGTTACAAGTTTGGTTGTTGCTGTTGTTTTCACCAAAGTGTAATTCACCATAAAATTCTAATGTTCAGCAACATTTGTCAGCCAGGACACTAAACTGCTTAAAAATGTTGTTTCACTTTCTTATCGAAATGACTGACTGCTATAACAACTGACTTGCACTTTCTGATACTCTTCCTCAGCACTAAAAGTACTTTTTTGATACTGTATTTTTTTTTGTAAATAAACTCAGGTTTTCTGTTTTCTGCTACAGATACATAAAAATTTTATCTGCTTTGATTCATTGTCATTTGAATAAAGCATTAGTTAATACTGCTGCTTTGATTAATCTGTTCAGTTGCAGTTTTCAGGGGCTGAAAATATATGTTCAATAAAATGAAATGCATATATGCAATGACTTGAATGTACTTCTATGATAAGCATGTTTTCTACGACACTAATTCACTAAGTCCCCCAAAAAACAAATGCAAGAGAAAACATGATAATGCAGAGACTCTTAATGGGGAATCAGTTCAACACTGCAGCTGGAATTGCTCACCATCTGAATGCTAACCAGGGTAAGGATCTGTTTAAGAGACTGAAAGCAGTGACCAAACCTCTCATCAGCAGAAAGAATCAAAAGACTAAGCTCACCTTCGCTGAGGAGCATGTTGTGTGGAGAGAGGAAAACTGTTCCAAAGCTTTCTAATGATGAGCAGGTTTACGTTGGGGTTTGGGGGGTTTGTTTGGCATCAAACTGAATAAAGACTGAAGCTGGAGAACATAAAGAAGTGAAAGATTAAGAAGGGGTGTCATGGATATGTGCTGAGGTCATTCAAAGCAAAGGCCTTCACACGTCCTGCTAGTCTCTGACCATTGTAATCTTTTGTGCAACAGTGGTTACTGTTCTCTAATTTTGATCACTGTGTTTTCCACAAAATAAAGTGTTTTTTGTTGAAATGCCTTGGTTATTTTGTCAAACAACTGTAGTATAGCCTACATATAGATAATATTCCTTTATATTTTTAGTGATGAAGATTAACAATATTTCAGAGAAAATATTTATGGATTGTTGTTTAATTTTGATATTAATACGTGTGTAGAGAACATCAGTCAACATGGCAAAACATACAAACCATGTTAAGTTTCATTCAGATAAGATTGGGCTTTGTGGACTGTAGAGTTGTTAAATGTTGATAGCCCTTTAAGGTTTTGCAGGTTGGCATAAGGGGCTGGGAGTTCGGTACACAGGTGCAAGTGCACGGAAGGACGACACAGAAATGTAAAGAGAAAAGGCAATAAACTACACGTTCTGTTGTCCAATAATGCATTGTATCAAGTTTTTGACACAATCTACTGTACATGATGTCAGAAGAATCTCAACATGGCTCAGGGTCTTCGCCACATTGATCCGCAGTTTTTAGCTGACAACTGGACAAAATTCGAAAAAGAATGGCGCATATACAGGTCCTTTTAAAAAAATTTGCATATTGTGATAAAGTTCATTATTTTCTGTAATGTACTGATAAACATTAG
>JAUMHQ010000048.1:12932348-12945603 GCA_032361165.1 Enteromius paludinosus
TCACTCACGACCAGAGGTCAAGACTAAACCAATTCACCTCCACATCATAATCGCTTTTTATGACCTATTCTTTTTTTTCTTTTTTTTTTTTTTTTGGCCATTTCACACAACTAAATAAATGAAAAAGGGCTAATTATTGGTCTGTGTTTAGAATAGTTTGAACGACATGTGCGTTATTTGTAAGATACTCAGGCGTTACTGACATAATTTAGCCCCCCCTCCTTGTCCGCTTCATTTTAATATGACGCCTCCTCTCGCATACTGTTTTTCACTTGCTATATAGTAGGTAAGTAAGCAATTTCGGACGCAGCCACAGTGTACTATTACAATTCTTGTTGATCCTGGAACAACATTTTAATCAACCAATCACATTTGAGGGATAATTTTTTTTGGAATAATCTGTTTACGGCTTATGATCAGGGTTAGGTGCTTCCACACCCTTGTTGATCAGCTAACAATTCTCACTGATTTTAGGGGGAAAAAATGGGTTGGGTTAGGTTTAGGGGTAGGGATTATGATAAGTTTATATTTTTGGACCGTAATGGCAAAAAAAGATTGATCCAGGATTATGTCTTACTTATAAGACATGACATATAGGCTATACACAAGATAATATGCTATAAGGTGCAACAGATCCGTAAACTGGATACACAATGTATGGATGTGAATTGGATGGTATCCAATGACCATATATATATATATACAGTGCTAAGAAAAATGTGCTAAGCTGCTGTTGAAGTACTACTAAGAAACAAGGAGGTTCTGCAAGAAAGCAACCTCCACCACAAGCTTCGGCACACACTTCAGAACCTTCAAGGCTCCTGTGTTTGCGTGTTTCCAGAGTTCTTTCTCTGAGCTTCATCATACTTCGAGTCCATCATTCACCAGTGCTTTGTGTTCTGAATTATTTTCTTCCCACTTCAGTGTGGTCTAGGTCAAGAAGTGGAAGCCAATGCCACAGACTCAGCACATGACCAGGCAAACGTAAACTCCAAACCTCTGTCAAAATACCTTTGGAATTTGTGTGTATTGTCAGTTTGTGATTATAGAAAATGCATTAAATTTTACATAAGTTATGTTAGTTAATTACAAATAGATTTGTCGTATGTAGAATAAGATTTACCTCAAATCTAAAAGGAAACTTCAATAAGATAATGTCTATTTAACATCCAAATCAGACACTCCTTTTATCAGTCTTTTGCACTTTATTTTATTTTATGATTGTTCTTAACTGTTGAGGGGAAATTCCAGGCTGGTGCCACATAAAACAGTATGGCCAAAATGAAATATTAATATTAAAATAAAAGCCTGAAGCCATTACGCAGGTGGAGCTCCTTAAATCTAAAATTATTACAGTGGGAGGTTATCCTACACTGATTTCACTACAGCTGCATTACTTTTTACTTGATGAACAAATGCCACATGATTCACTAAACTGAAACTAACATCACTATAAATAGCACATTTCTAAGAAATCAACACGTATTTTAAACTGGATCTTGATCACTGACTTTTATCTTTTTAACAAACAATTGTGATTTCACAGTCAGTTGTTGTGACAGAAGTCAAGAGGCCACACATGAAGGCATATTTGAAAGTCAAAAATGACACCTTGGCAACACAAAGTGAAAGTAATCATTTATTAAATATATATTGAGTGGATAAACGAACCTCAGTCAAATATATCATTCTCAGGCTGTCACAAATATGCGGTTGCTATACAAGACTTTTGGAAAAACCCAGATCACCGATTCAGACGCTGTTTGTCTCATGACGTATTGCTTATTTAAATAGTATTAAAGGGAACGAAAACATGCTGAGGCGGACTGCGTATAAGGGTTCAGCCAACAGAGTAGTAACAAGCCCTTGCAGGGCTGACACAGAATCCTGCATGAGCGCTGAATGCCAAACTAAAAATAAATAGGCTAATGTAATATTTATATCCACAGTAGTGGTTAGTGCCTGAATCTGAACTCCGAAGAGACACTGGCTGGCTGTCTCATCGGAAGCATACAGTCCGTTTGGCTTCTCTGTTCCAGGTAAATATTCCATGTGGCACGATGGCTTGCTTGCAGGCCAGTCCTTTGAGCCTGATCAGCCTGTGGAGACACAACACTTAATGCACATGCATTATTCGAGTATGAATCATCATTTTTAAAACTGACCACTTACTCATTCATGAAAGTCACTGTTATAGAAGGTGACCTTTGCAGCATCCTTTTATGACTGCAGAGATCATACGTAGTTCCCTCTGACAATGGTTCTCCAGTAACCAAATAAATCAGCCAAAAGACAACTTCCCCACGAAAGCTTGGGCTGGAAGCGTTGCTCATGGTTTGTTTATTCCAGATATCCCTCAAAAACATCCAGCTCAGTGTCTGTGTCATATGGAATTGAGGCTGGGTCAGAAAGTACACCCAAATCCACCAGCGCCTGGTCCATATCCTCTGGCAAGAATACTATCCCTACATTAAGTACTATGTATTCCATTAAAAAGGCATAGTAGAGAATTAAGACATTGACAAAAAACAGGCCGAGATAAAACATATATGGAAGCTCGTTGATTAGCGATTCCACTGAATCTAAGCGAGAGGGAACTGAGTGTGTCATAGACTCCAAAACATATGTTTCAGTCTCATTGAGCAGACTGGGCGAATTAAAAGCATTAAAACACACTTTATATGAGCCTGGTCAGCTTGCAAGCGTCAATTCCACAATTCCATTTCACTCACAAACGCGGTGAAGCAGCTCCCTTTTCAGCAGTATTTCCCCTGCAATCCGTTCAACTTAAGTATGTTTCCAATATATAGCAAGCAAGTTCGTGGATAAAAGCATGTCTGAATGTTCCAAGGCCAAGCGCTGCTATTTGACATTAGTACTATTCCGTGTTCCTCTTAAAAGATCGGTGATAAAGAAATGGCATATATAAAAAACGTCTGACGGCTCCGCGTAGCTTTCTAACGCGTTAAAAACAAAAACAAACGGCGCTTTCTCATGACCTCAACAAAACCGTTGCATTCGCACGGAACTTTGGGAAATTGAGTCTTTAACGATCGGGTGACTCGGTTCGAACGCACTGTAATGACTTCCATAATAAACTACAAGTCCCATAATGTC
The DNA here is from genome assembly GCA_032361165.1 of Enteromius paludinosus. Taxonomy (NCBI): domain Eukaryota; kingdom Metazoa; phylum Chordata; class Actinopteri; order Cypriniformes; family Cyprinidae; genus Enteromius; species Enteromius paludinosus. The sequence continues at coordinate 12,935,466 of JAUMHQ010000048.1, forward strand.
TTAGAGCTGGGGTTTGGGCTGTCATGAGCGATAGGACGGCAGGTATGTTTTCATGTGAGGATTCTGGGCCTTCACTGCGGCGGATATGGATCCATTCGCCTAGCGAATTGTGTTAAAACATACATATTGCGAGACAGAACAACCAAAAAATGTTCGGCCGTTCGAGGAGCTGGGTCGGAGGGCAGGGGAAGTCCAAAAACATCCATTCTTTGGACCATTTGAAGTAAGCTTTTATAGACCCTTTGTGGCTAATGCGCTAGCCAGCTCAGCTCGATTAGTTTAAGCATTTTAAACTTGCTCGGTGTTTGCCATTAATGTGGAAAGCCACCAATAATCAGTTTATACATGTAAATATTTATATTTCTCATGTCGGGATTTATTCGCGCTGTAAAACTGAGAACATAAGAGCAAAACTGTATGTGAAGTAGTAGACTAAGTGTCAAAACCTAGTGAGCTACCTACCAAGACAGAATTTTTTTGTGACATATGCACGTATAATGCCCAAAAATGCTGCCTGGGTTGTCAGTTTACTATGTTTTTAGCCACGTTAACATACAGTTGTATGAAATGCTGGGCTAGTAGCTTAAAAGCAGCTACAGTGTCTTATTAAATGTCACAAATGTACTGTAAGTATATACTTATACGTTGTGCTGATTATATGAAATATATTGTGCCATGTAAGTAGTATTTTTTTTTTAAATCATTGTTGTTATTATTATTATTATTATTATTATTATTATTTATTTAGGTACATGTACCACGTCCTAACAAAGAACACAACAGTGACTGATCACAACAGAAATCTGCTGGTGGAAACTATCCGCTCCATTACAGAGATTCTCATCTGGGGTGATCAAAATGACAGCTCTGTTTTTGAGTGAGTTTCACCTTCAGTTTTTCCACACGTTAAATTTGCAATAAAATTTGCAAAACCAAAACCTTTCACTCTTACTTTTTTTGTAGCTTCTTTTTGGAGAAGAACATGTTTGCATTTTTCCTCAACATACTACGGCAGAAATCTGGGCGGTATGTCTGCGTCCAGCTTCTGCAAACGCTCAACATCCTTTTTGAAAACATCAGTCATGAGACTTCTCTTTGTGAGTACACCCCTGGACAAAGTTACAATTTTATGCTTATTAATTGGATCTTGATGTCCTGAACATATAATACGTTGTCTTTCCTTTTCTAGATTATTTGCTGTCCAATAATCATGTTAATTCCATCATTGTGCATAAATTTGACTTCTCTGATGAAGAAATTATGGCCTACTATATCTCCTTTTTGAAAACTTTGTCTCTGAAGCTCAACAACCACACAGTGCACTTCTTCTACAATGAGGTAAGGTGCATAAACGAGGGCAACTGTCATTTTTCTAATGACACTTTATAGACTGAAAGCAGAAGGGGTTTTTTATTTGTGGGCTCGCATACATTCTGTGTGTAACAGACTGTAGCACACTTCCAGGAAGAGTTAACAGCTCACTGTGACTTTGTAAAACCATGCTTCCTGTGTATTCATGCAACCTGAGCAGTTATGTTCTTTCACTTTGGACAAATGCAGTCCAGCTGTAAGTTTACAACTGTCTTATGTAAATTGGGCATGGACGGAAATGTTTGGGGGCTCCATTGTATAGGGGGAAGTTATTGGTGTACTGTAAATGGTTGTATTTAACCGTGATGTGTTCTTTATTCTGTGGCACCTTTGATGCTGTTAATCATTGGTGTCAGGAATAGAGAGGGCCTGCATGGAAGGATTTGCTCTATGAGAGATCTGATGCTGCACTTACTGACTTTTTCTTAATGTAAAATATAAGCCAGTGCATATTAAGGCAAGCCTTTTACAGAAATATACTTAAACTACAGTTTAATCTGTTGGAGACATGTGAAGCTTATGAAATCAGCTTTTGCCTTTCTAATATAAAGGTCCGAGTAATATAACTATATGAGATAAAGTGAAGTTTTGGCAGTTACAACCACATTGCTTGAGGAGTCACATATAAACTCATTATAATTGTCGTACCATGGCAACATTTTGACATTTCTGACCAAACTAATATTAGCAAACGTAGACATAGACTTAGTAAATGAATGGTCTAAATCTTATATCGCAGCACAAATAAATTAAGGAGTGAAGCGCATTTCAGGCATAAGTATTAAATAGCTACACATGTGTTAAACTAGGGTGGTCCCCGACTAAGGATTTTCACAGTCGAATTGGAATTTTTATATCTTGCCCATAGTCGAGTCATATGTTAGGAGGCGGGGCAAAATAAGAGGAGGACAGGGAAAATGTGTAACTTAACAGATGCCGCACAAATAAAGTAAATAATGTTTTATGTTTCCATTAAAAGATAGTTAAATGAACATTAAACGTCATCGAAACCCTGAGAATTCACAACATGTGTTTTACAGTAGTGCTCTCATTATAACATTATGTATATGACAATATTAGTTGTTAATGGTCTGCAATTCTTTCTTGAGCCGCGCGCTGAAGATGATCAGTAGAGTGACGCATGACAGCAGGATTTTAGTCAGTGGGATTTCTTTTCTCATAATAGAATACACTATTTATACAACATAATGTTAATATTACGACCTGCCCCGAACACAGAAGGGACCGTGTCTGTGCGGCTCGGAATGAACTCCTTTTGCGGACGCGTTCTTCACACAACAACCTGCAGAAACACAACAGCTAAACTCTAAAAATTCACAGCTTTTTATTAAAGTAGTGTTCTCATTATAATGTTATGTATATGACAGTCCCAGTCAAAGTTATTACTATTCTGCACTGTTTGTCCTGGTCACAGTATGCGCAGGAAAAGATAAGGGCTTTACTGCAGCGCAAAGCAACCAAATCTTAAACAACATAAATAATATACACAATATATATAAACCAGCTGAGATATTTTGAAATCACTTGTACCCTACCTGATCGAAAGAATTCCAGTCTTTCACTCTGCCTCAATTTGAGTCTCGTTAAAGATTTAAATCCCTGCAGCCAAGATGCCACTTTCGGTCACGGGTTATGGAAAATGAAACTAAATTTATATCTGTAGGGGTGGATTTATTTACTCAGGTTAAAATATTTATTTAAAGCTTCTTTCTTTTCAGATTCCTATTTACATGATTATTGTATTAGGCTTTATATTAACATATTGGGGGGGGGGGCTGTAGTTTTATGCAAATCAGACACTGAGACACTGATTTAATAGTTAGTTTTGTCTGTATTTTCACGTTACTACTTCTTTATTCTTATGTTTAACATAAGGAACTTTGTCACTGCTAGCTATGAATATATATTTTATCACAGCATCATAACTAAACATATGGGGATATATATGGGGATCATTTTTGGAAGAAATTAATAATTTTGTTCAATACAGATTCATTAAATTAATCAAAAGTAACAGTAAAGACTTTTACATTACAACTTTCATGGTTTCCACAAAAATATGAATTGATAATAGTAAGAAAGTAGATAATAGTATGCCGCAAATCAGCATATTAGAATGATTTCTGATGGACTGTGACAGTGAAGACTGAAGTAATGATTGCTGATAATTCAGCTTCACTTCCATCACAGGAAAGTTAAAAAATATTTATAATAATAGTCAATAGATATTTAAAATTGAAATGATATTGCACACAATTACTGATTGTATTTTCGATCAAATACAGCAGCCTTGGTAAGCAAAAGAGACATAAAAAAATCGTAGCATTGCATTCAGGACACTTCTCAGTGTCAGCGATGTTATGTACCTACTTCTTCTGCTCTGAAGGCATACTGTATTTATAAGAGAATAAAAGTGCTGGGATTTTTTTTTTTTTTACTTCACTAGTTGCAGCTCTCCTCTCTCTGAGCTAATCCTCCTCGCTGACGGCCTCACTCTCTTTCTCCCATGCTTCTAGCACACTAATGATTTTGCCCTGTACACGGAGGCCATTAAGTTTTTCAACCACCCAGAGAGCATGGTCAGGATCGCGGTCAGGACTATCACACTCAATGTGTACAAAGGTGAGTAGAGCCCTGATTCAGCTGCTGCTGCCGCCCGATCCTCCTCTCTTCTGTCAATCGCTCTGTCATGCCTCTGATGCATGGGCATGCTGACGCTGCTCTCTGCCCTCCGTGAGTAACACAAACTTACAGTTAGTGACCGCTGCTGTCTCCACACGCATGCACAGGCACACTGGGGTTTTACTTGGGTATGGTCACGTGCTGAAGACTGACGGGCTTTCGCTGATCTGTTTCTATGGCTTGAGCTTGTGTATAAATCCTTCTTCCCTTCTTGAATATCTTTACTTAACCTTTCTTACTCTCAGCTTGACACTTGCCCTTGAGTTGTGGTCTGTCTTATAACTAATCAGCCGTTCCCTATGGAGATGGTCAAAGTCAGTGAAGTCCCTGCATGTCCATTTAGTGGCCCTAAATAATATTTGGAGATGCAAACAACACTTTTTAAAGTTTTTAAATGCCATTGCATTGAATAAACAACCTTTTGCAAGTGTTTGTTTTTAAATTAAAGCTAGTCGGTGCAATATTTTATCAATAACCAATACATGTTGATTATTATTGATATCTAGAATCTGTATTTGTATTAGTGCAAAAAAGTACTCATCTTAAAAGTTCAGATCTCTGTTCTTCAAATGACTTAATGGCATTATTTAACTAATGTAGGCTTATTATGGATCATTAGAAAACAGGTTGTACATACCTACAATACAAGAAATTTTATTTCTGTAGCACGTTTAAAGTGTTTTCAAGTGTAAAGCCAATAGACATTTCACCCAAACTAAAATAAATTCTTGGTTTACTTACTGCCAACTTTCTTTGATCAATGTTAAAAAGGAAAATATAACTTCTAAATAAAGAATAAAGATTAAAAAACTTTAATTAACATCCAAGCCATCCATTTTATTTAATGCTGTTTTTAATAATGTGCTGAACCATGACCTTAAGTTTAGATTGATATTCAATACCTATAAAATAATAAACTAACGTCTGAGTGCACAGAAAGCTTCATGACTGCAGTGCACCATGTGTCTTCACAATTTCATGTAATGCAATAACATTTAAACATTTTGAAGTGTTGCTTAAAATCTGTGGCTTTCTGGATCTGGCAGGTCACATGGCTAATTACAATGTAAATGCAATGAATTAACTGCAATAATTCAATTAAAATCCATCCCTGATTGTCAGAAAAAGTATTTGGGTGCTATGCTTTGCTTTTTAGCATGTCCTGGCAGCTTTGTGGATCTAGTCGATATGACTGGTGTTTTTAGGCTGTTCTTGGTTCCAGATGCTCTTTTGTGCAGTTTTAGTACCAGCCACTAGGTGGTGTGATAGTTTCATCTTTGGGCTTGTTGTATAGCCCAGAACTCCACTAGCTCAGTCCCTTCATCCTGTTTAACCCTTTGTCTGTTCTTCCCCTCTCCCTCTATGGTGACTCCTGTGTGCCTTATTCCAGTCTCATGTAAGTTGGTTAAATTCAAAAACTTTCTTGTATTGCATGTTCTCTTGAACTGTTTTTTTTTCACAGTTGCTTCTTATGTCTGTTTGTACACAGGTTTTCAGTTCACACACTGAAAGTAGTTAAAAATACTTGTTTGCACTGTCACACGGTTGTATGTGTGTTTTAATTTGATTAATTTTTTTTAAGATGCTGGAGGTTCATTGAGCATTGATTATTATAATATTTGCAATGCTAGATCCAGATCAACTTACATTATAATCCATCCGTCAACTCCAAAATTGTTCCTTAACTGAGTAGACGGGCCTTTTTTTCCATATTCAGTTTATTAGTGGCTCCTGCAAAGGTTTTTTGGACAACTTGGACCCCTATTAATTTGTTACTATTTATGACATTGTGAGCTTGCTTGAGTTTAGATACATTTCACAACATCTAATACTCTCAGCATGCTTAGTGCAGGACTTGTTTATTGCTTATGATTAAATATGCCGCAGCAGCTCTGCTTAGGGAATGACACGTAACATAACCCTCCAACATCTGACCAATCACGTTGCACATTGCTCTGTAATTAATTGCTATTGCTATTAAAAGATCACTTTCCGCTGTCAGTAAGTCTGCTGCTGTTGTGTTGTGAGTTACACTAAATCTAACAGTTCTTTTCCCACGTCACTGTGGCTATTTCCTGTCTCTGTCTGTTCGAGAGTAACCTTGTTTCCTTTTGGTCCTGCTCTGCAGTGGACAACCAGCACATGCTACACTACATCCGGGACAAAACAGCCGTGCCGTACTTCTCCAATTTGGTCTGGTTCATAGGCAGCCATGTCATTGAGCTGGACAAGTGTGTGCAGACTGATGAAGAGTAAGATTTTCGTGACAGCACGCCACTAGATGTCACTACAGACCACATTTCATCACTGATCTATTTTCACAGCATAGCCTGCTCATTAATTTTTAATATTAAAATGTTGCAACTGTTTTCTATATTCATCCATTCTCACCAGACACAAAAACAGAGGTAAGCTCAGTGATCTGGTAGCTGAGCACCTGGACCATCTTCACTATCTGAACGACATTCTCATCATCAATTGCGAGTTTCTCAATGACGTGTTGACCGACCACCTGCTCAACCGCCTCTTCCTTCCCCTGTATGTTTACTCTCTGGTCAGTCAAGAGCAGGTGAGGACACACATGCACGTGTCCGAAAAACAACTAACATACATTTAATAGGCTTGTGTTTATTCTAGGATAACTTTGCACACCATTGGAGATGAGGGAATAAAATCTCTGCGCTACATTTTAGGAGTACCATTTTGATATAAATTCACCACTATTGTGCATTTATACCGTGTGTAATGGCTTCCAAAGTACGTTGAATAGAAAAATACACTTAATTCAGCCTTCGGTGTCACAAGATGCTTTAGAAATCATTCTAATATGCTGCTCAAGAAACATTTCTTATTATTGTCAATGCTTGAAACAGTTTTTGTGGAAACCATGAAACAGTAGTAAAGGTGTAAAGAAAGTTTCACACCTTACCTTACAAAATTGCATATATCCCCCATCCCCCAAACTGTTGAACGGTAGTGTATGCGTATAATAGTTATCCAAACATGGTTATGATGTAATTTTCACCTAAGTAACTTTCTAGTTTTCCTGCCACATGATGACAATCTTTTTTTTTTTTTTTTTCCTCCCCCCCAGTCGGAAGACCGCAAGATCAACCCTCAGGTGTCTCTCTACCTGCTGTCACAGGTACAGTTCTTCAGTTTTGTTGAAACGTGCCATGAGTAGAATAGCCACCGTACACAAGGTGTGACAACATGCGATGTCCCGCTCTCTCTAGGTGTTCCTAATCATCCACTACCAGCCGCTCGTCCACTCTCTGGCTGATGTCATTCTAAACGGAGACCTGTCAGTGTTCATCTTGCAGACTGAGCAGAGCGCTCTCAAGAGTTCAGTGAGTACATTCCCCAGTTGGCCTGTTCGTTTAGATGTACATGTAATAATGTAACCATAAGCATGCTGTATCGATTCCCACTCAAAATCATGAACCGTTAATTAGTTTCTATGGGAGCAAGTGGCTTCTAGTCAGTCTTCTATTTTTAAATGACCCTTTGCAAGACATTGACACTGTGATATGATGTCATGCTTACAGTTATATCAGACTAAAGTGTGTTTTCAGTTGCTATATTTACCAATCATTTTGCACTCTTTCTGTTTTCTTGTGTACTAGCAACCTTGTTTGCCATCACATAAAAAAAGTGTCCTTATGTGAAAGGTCATTTAGCTTTAAGGGCATTTATTTCTGTTCTATAGTGTCAGGTGCTTGGTAGATCTCTCTCTCTTTCATAAGTAGTTTGAGGTTTATTGGCCTCTATTTGATATGTACTTGCTGTCAAATTAGTTGTCATGGGTACCTCAAACTGACCAAACTTTCCTCTACCTCAAGGGAAATCAATGTGCCAGTTTTACAATGACGCATGTGTCCAATTAACTTGCTAAATGTTATCACTTTTGTTGATCACCTGACAGATGTCAGTTGAGCGCTATATTCTCACCATGCCCTTTTTTAATATAAGATGCTTATCAGCCACAAATAAACTTCTCAGAAAAGAGGTAGTTACGAAATTCTCCAGTCTGTGGATGAGATGGTTGAAGAGGAGAATTCTTCTTTGCGGTTTGCCTCTGCCCTTGTTATTTTCATGAGGGTATTTACACTGAGGTAAGGCAGACAGATAAGAGCGCTGCGATATCAGTGGTGTTAATGGGCTGCTTTTGATGTTTTCTCCACAGCAGACAGCAATGCAGCGTGTAGGTGGATGTGAGACTGATTGTGTAGTGCAGCCTGTAGCGCATAACTTGTTTTTTGCTTCTTTTTTTTATTGTCTGGATATCAGAATCCGGGCCAGGCCGTGCATATGCACATATGCAAATATTTTGCAATGAAAGCGTCCCGAATGTTTGGCTGGTTGAGTTGGTAGTTTGCACCTGGCAAAAACAAAATCGCGTAAATGTCAGATTTGTTTCTGAAAGAGGAGAATGTCACACATGCTTGAGCTGTAGGTTTCCACTCTTTTGAGACTGTTATCGTGTAAGAAACATCTCAGTTAGGAGGGTTTTTGTTTTTGCAGTGATATTAAGTTGCAACATGAATTAGGCAATGCCATCAGATAGTTGGCAGATTCATTTTTGCCATTGCTCATACTTGGATGTGTAATACTAAGCAACATATCAACACGTGCACTCTGAACATCTTAGCAACAACCTGGCAACAATCTATGACGTCATTTCCTATCACCAGTGATCCTTCATTATTTGAAGCTGTACTGTTTTGGCTGATTGAAAACAACAGTGTTTGAAGTTAAATCAACAACTGTCGGCTTATATATATATATATACACACACACATATATGTAAAGATCATGTTCCGTGCATGTATTTTAATTTCCTATCTTAAATATATAGAAATTACTTTTTGATTAATAATATGAATTGCTATAAATGGTATAAATGTGGACTGCTGCATAGACAGTTTTCTCAATACTTGGGATTTTTTGCACCCTTAGATTGTAGATTTTCAAATAGTTGTATCTCAGATGTGATGTTATCACAAATGTATTCCTAGAATACTTATTACTGAGTGCTGTGGTAATAATAGACCACCTCCAGCACACCTTCCTGTATTATTCTGATAACCGTATGTTTATCATCAGCAAAAAAAAAAAAATTATGAAAGAGGCAGCCTTTTCAGGGAAATGGTCTGTGTTCTCATATGTTTCAGTATTATCAAAAGCTATTTCCTCTTTCCCATTCTCTGGCTCTTTCTGTGGTCTTGTTTCTGTGTCTCACCTCTCAGGCTTAACCACAGCTTGTTCTACTAGACCCTTTTTTTAAAAGCTGACGGTAATCTGTCAAACCCAGCTTCTGTAAACCAGTGCAACTTGTGCGACTGCAATTTCGGATCGGTTTAAGAAAAGGGGACATTTCAACAATAATGCTTTGTTCAATGTATGCAACTTAAATTGTAAATATTTAAAGCCAAAATGAAACGGCTGAAGATGTAAACACTTACTGTACATCATATAAACTGCACTGTTTTGAAGGTCAGTAGACCATGACAGCAACATTAAATTTGCATTCAGTGCTCTGATATGAAATAATTTTGCTGACTGCTACATTTGTTTTGGTTTGCATGAAACTGTTGACGGCATGCATATCTGTGCAGCCATGTACTGTAAACAAAACTCGACTGCCTCTGCAAAACACATCATAATTCTGTAAGGTCCTGGTTTGTTGAATTTTATGGGAGAAAAGGTTTTTTATAGCAAAATGAATGTAATGAGAAATATGTATGTTTGCTTTTTAATATGCATGCGCATGTGGATTAAAAAGTTAGCTTCAAATGGTTAAATGTAAGGTTATATGATATACAACTAGGGCCGGGACTCGATAAAAAAAAAAAAATCTAATTAATTAGAGGCTTTGTAATTAATTAATCGAAATTAATCACATTTTAATCGCATATACATATTTGACCTCGAAACAGGTGAACTAATTCCGGTAAGAAGAGATACTTGTCTTGGAATTAAAGGGACTTTACTTGCACTAAAATTATTGAATTTGTTTTCATGTCTCATCCAAGATATTTTAATACTTTAAAAGGTCATTTTG
>JAUMHQ010000048.1:12945703-12959020 GCA_032361165.1 Enteromius paludinosus
TTATGTATTAGAGAAATCTAATACATTGGCGAGCCCTTGAACCCACTGGTCAACCAAGTACAGAGAAATCTAACACATGCCAAGGTCAATTCAGTTTTACATTCTATGGCACCTTTAAAGAAAGATTAGACTGCCTTATGCTCCAACTTTCTGTTTCTTTACCTCTTGTTGGTTCATGTGTGCGTGTTCATGTGCAGGTATAAACCTGGAGCTCTTAGAAAGGATCCAGCTACCAGTGCCAAATCAAGAGAGGAGCTCTTACAGTCAGGTGTTGGTGGAAAGAGTGATCCGAATCATGAGCCAGGCTGCTCAGCCAGGTACACACACACACACTGCACGATCTCACTCTACTGTATTTACATGAAGATTCCAAATATAATCCTTCACCTGCTTAGACATGCTCATTAAATATTACACGTTGCGGATTCCATTGGTGTGCCTGAACTTGACCGTGTTTAGACCAAAGCACTCACTGTTAATTCAGGGTAGACCTTTACTAGGATTTTAATACAGTGATTGTGCAACGTCTTTATGTGCATGCAAACATGCTGTCTTTTTTAACATTCTTAATAAAATATCTGATTTCAATGCATGCGATTTATCAGTGCAAATTATTCTAGACAGTTTCTTTCTGAAACTTCCTCTAAATCTGAACAAGTGTAATTATTTAGTCATTTTTTGTTTTGGTTTTAACTTTAGTTTGCTTTTGTGCTTTGGGTAACACTTTAGAATAGGGAATTTTCTAATAAAAAAAATACTAATTTGCTGCTGGTTAATAGTTAGTAAGGTAGCTGTTAAAGTCCTAATGAAATCTGAGTTGGCTTTATTTACTTTGTTAGCGCACATTGAGGTGATTTAATCTGTGCAAATGTATCCCCTGAAAAAAGAAAGTTTTTCCTTCATAATCTTTAGTCAAAATCTGAACATTTGCTTCTCTGAAATGACATTCCTTCTCTGATGACATCAGTTTGACAGCTTGGGCAGTATATGCTTAACCATGTCCATACTGAAAAACAGTTGGATAGACTTTAAGTTAAGGAATAAGGTAGGATTAAGGGATCTAAAATATTATCATGCAGAATTGCTTTATTAACACTAACAAACAGCCAATATGATGGTAATATACATGCTAGTAAGTAGCTAGTTATTAGTGACAATTGGTCGTTAAAATAAAGTTTTACCCAGCTTTTTTGTTTTCATTTTCTTTTTGTAGTTTTGAGTTATTAATTTGAAAAATATGAATTTGACCTCAGTTATTTGCCAATTTATCATTTTAATTTTGTGTTATAAATGTAATTAAAATTCATTTATATTTTATTCCATTTCAGATTTTGATTAAAAGGATTTTTATTTGTTTTGATTTTAACAGCGCTTCTCTTAAATAAATTTTCTCTCTGCTGAAAATAATGTTAACTAATCATTTAAAAAAAAAAAAAAAAACGTTTTTTTCAATACGTCAGAATAACATCCTTTCAATTTTTACCACATTTTACTACAAATATTGCTGCTTACACTACAGAAATTTCTAGTTTATTTCCAAGGGATGTTTTGAAAAATCAGTTATTGTGAGTAACCGTAACCATAACCAAGGGCAGTAAATCGCAGTGAAGTGTCACTTGTTACTGATGCACATTTCTTTAGCCCTGTACTCTTTACCACAGCCTTGAGTAACACAAATTGCAACCGATTTCCTCTGACCGTTGATCTCTTTCACCTTTGTTTAGAGGAATTGTTGCCAATTTCTCCTTTCGGGGGCTCCTGTAATTGTTGTGACATTGTGATGCTGCCTGACTTGCTTCACAAACTCACCATACTTATAATAAAATGTAGAACCATTTAAGTCCAGAATATACACGATGAGCTGTTATCCTCCTGTTTTATGATTCATTCTCCATTGTGACACTAACATGACAAGAAGCGAAACCACTCTTTCCACATGATCCACAGATTTTCCTCTTAATTTGTGTTATTTTTTTTTGTCTGCTAGCATGGTTTGGCTGTTGCCGTGATTACATGTGTCATATCTGAGCTATTCTAATGTCACACACTTCCCTTTTTAAGTCCTGTTTGCATTTTTATCACCGAAATGAATTGCGTAATATTTACTGTCAAGTGTATGCTCTTCTTTTACATAATAATACCACTTTGAGTCTATTTTAAAATACAACTGCACCTTATGTGTTTGATGTACACCATCACAACTTGTGTGTGTGTGTGTGTGTGTTTTAGATGGAAAGGTGCGTCTTGCCACCTTGGAGTTAAGCTGTCTGCTTCTGAAACAGTCTGTACTGTCTGGCTCTCAGTGCATTATAAAAGACATTCATTTGGCCTGTTTGGAGGTAAGAGTCTTAACACAGAACCAAAAGCACTTTACGTTACTACTACACGTTCTACATTTAATGTATGCCAGCAACTGCAGTATCTTTTATTTATTTATTGAGCTCATGGTGCATATGATTCACGTTTACCAAATGGGATGGGGGAAATCCATTCTGAACCATGTTGGTTTTATTGCAAAAATATGATATCATTGCATTGTGCTTTAGCAAACATAATTGCTTTTGACCTGCTTTGCGACTCAAAATACTTGGAAATTTGGTTTTTATTATCTTTCAAAGTAATTGAAAAGTCTAAAAACATGATTCATGCTGATTTGCTTATCAAGATGACTAAAGACTGATTGCAACATATTTCTTATTAATCACATATTTCTTAACTAATGTAGTATGCACACTTAGGTTTTTCCCAGTACTTTTTCTTACATTGGGTAACATTACCTATTTTTATTTTGAAACTAGACAGATTTAGAGGAAGTAGGACACTTTACTTGTTTATATTGGCAAAACTTAATTATACCATTGCTATGATGATATTTCCTTTTTTAGGGGGCCCGAGAAGAGAGTCTTCACCTTCTGAGGCGGTTTTATAAGGCAAGAACAATGATCTCTTTCTTTTATTTCGGATCAAATAAAAGTCATCAGTTAAGGTGAAGATACTTACCGTAACCCAGCGAGTTCCAGGCAGCAGACCTTCATACTAATAATTCTCATAATTATCACTTAGTCACTCAACTATTTGATTTCCTTTAAAGTCTGAGGAAGAATTAAGCTCAAACAGCACATCCCAAAGGCTTTGTTGTTTAGTTATTTGGGAAAATCCCAACAGCTTCCTGTTGAGACTTGTTAGCACTCTTGGTGGCTCATTCGCATTGAGACATTTCTGTGAAACCAAGCTCCAATTAAACAGAATAGGGCACTGAAAGTACACCTATGTGTTGGACACTCTGTCATTTGTCTCAACATTGAAGGACATGTTTTCCAGCTTCTACTGCAGCCTGCAGCACTTTTTTGTTTGTTTTCTCTGAACTCATTTTCACTCATGTAATTTGAGTCTTCTGGTGTGATTCTGTTTAATGTACGTGAGAGCGGCAGCCAGTTTTGCTTTCACATTTCAAAGAAAGATCCCTTTCTGAATGCGTTATACTGGCTGGATACTTTTCCTAAACCTCTGTTACCGTGAGGGAGGACTGTGCATAAATAAACACCGTACTGAATGTTCTGTTCTGGGATTATACAGGGCCCTGGGAGGGCCCATGTTTTGGTATTTGATCTGCATTTCGTGTGTGCCTTAGTGTGTCCCAGCTCTTCTAAGAAACTGGGCAGACATGTACAGCAGCAGTCACGGGTTTAGACACACCTACTTTTTCTTGATTCTTTCTGTTGTCTGCACTGTAGCATAATAGTGAAGTCAAAACTATGAAATAACAGAACTGAAAGCATGGGAATTATGCAGTAACCAAAAATGACTTACTGTATATGTGAAAGAGTCAGACTGTTCTGAATAATTTAACTCATGCTCATTTTCTCTTTAATTCTGTATATTACCACATTTTCTCATAATGCCTCTCCCTTCATCGTTCCCATGGGGATTTTTCATGGAGTGTTTGCACTGATTCATGTGAACAGTTGCTTTTTTCTACTGTACCGGCAACAGATGGTAACACAAAAATAATTTAAGAGAATAATTCTTTTTTAAAAATTGTGATTTAGTTGTAATTTAAGAGTTTAATTGGTTCTTAGCTTTCCTTGAGGGACAGTGGGATTACGTTTTCCTTTCTTTTCCTTTTATTTTACTATACAATACAATTAAATTTGTTTTCTTTTTCTTTTTAAATGTTCATGAAATAAGTCACGTGCTTACCAAGGCTGCATTTATTTAATCAAAACATAAACTTAACATTCAAATTGTGAAATTTTAGTTAAATAAAAAAAAATTCAGTATATTTTTTTTAATATACTGCAGTGTCATTACTTCTTCATATACAGTCTTCATTGTCACATGATCCTTCAGAATTCATTCTAATACACTGATTTGCTGCTCATGAAAATGTCTTAATATCATTGATGTTGAAAACAGTTGTATTTTTTATTTTTTAGACCCTTTTAAATTAAAATTAAAACTGCATTTATTTGAAATTCGAAATCTTCATTGTATCACGTCACTTTTTGTGATCACTTTTGATCAATTTAGTATGTCCTCACTGCATAAAAGTATACATTCCTTTTAAACCAGTTTTTACCTTTTAATCCAAATCTTACTGACCCCAGTCTTTTGAAGAGTAGTGTGTCATGCTTTTTTTATGGTAATTTTTTCCTTGTAATGTTTTTTCTTCCTGCAGGGGGAGGAGATTTTCCTGGACATGTTTGAGGATGAGTATAGGAGCATGATGGTAAGCTGCATTGCTAAACTTACAAATGTTTTTTTGTTTTTTTTGCAACTTCACTGTTACTCTCTGTTATAACCTGATGATACAGCAACACATCCTGCTTCTGGGTGAGAGGAAACTTCTCTTATCTATCAGACATTTACTGAATAAGGAGTGGCTAATGCACACAAAGTTTACACTACTTCCTCTTACAAAACATTTTTTCCTGGGAGTGTTACTTTTCTTTAAAAAAAAAGTTTGGCTTAAATAAAAGCATTATCATTTACTCATGCTCATTTCATCCTTCCGTGGAATAAAACAAATTTAGTTGCTCACTTGTTTGCCTGCTTATATTGAAAAGTGTGACCAGGATGAATAATGAACCTTTAGTGTTTTACAGGGAAAAGATTTTGGAGTGACATGGGAATAAGTAAATGATTATGACTCAAATGTTTTTAACTGAACTCTCTTGTTCACACTGAACCAACAACAAACGCCTAGAGGGTGTTTGTCCAGCAGAATAAGTGTTTGTGTTTGAAGGACCAGGATCAACAAGCTCATAGAGTGATTCATGTTTTTGCATTTTTTCTTTGTTTATGTGTACTGTGTGTATAGAATAAGCCCCTAAACGTGGAGTATCTAATGATGGATGCATCCATTTTACTTCCTCCTACTGGCACCCCCCTTACCGGCATTGACTTTGTGAAGCGATTGCCTTGTGGAGATGTGGAGAGGACACGCAGGGTCAGTGATGAACATATGCACTCATGTTGTAATGTCTCGGATTGTATTATTTGGGTGGGTCTTATGGCCTTTTGGCAAACATTTTGGCGCTTTTTTTTTGTCTAACATCCTCCCTGAACCTTTTCTCACAGTCCTTGAAAGCATGTGTTTCTTGGCCGGTGTGCACTGTTTGTCGTCTGGGAGACTTTTTAGAAATTGATTTTTTGTGCTCCAGTAATACAACAATGCCTGGCTTGGTCAATGACAAGCAGCTGATTTCGAATAGACAAATGCTTATTTGGTGATGCAGAGCCAGTTCCCAGTAAAACTGCAATCAGTGTCTGTGCCAATAGCCTTGTGATTATTTCATCGACTTACAGCGCAAACCCACTCAAAGCAGCCAGAGTTGAATTCCCATCTCGAGGTCCTTTGGCATTCCGATCCCTTCTCTCCTCTCAGTTCTTTCCTGTCATCTTTCAACTGTCCTATCTCTATAAAAGACATAAAAAGATCATAAAAATGTATTGTGCGTTAACGCCGATAACGGCCCACCACTAATATATATATATATATACACACACACACACTAGGGGTGTAAGGGTTCACAAAAAATCATGGTTCGGTTCGATTCGATACGACACAGTGGTGTCATGGTTCGGTATGTTTTTGATACAGCAAAAAACGTTTTTCAGACTTTTATTTATTAAAACTAACATAAAAGTATGATCTTGTTTTTCTTTCTTTCTTTTCTTTTACTTTGAACGACAATGAAGCTATACTTCACATCTCTTCTGGGGTTTCTTTTTAGCAGCAAATAAAACAAAACCTCCTTTAAAAACCAAATATATATATATATATTTTTGTAAATGTTTAATGGTTATTTTTTTTCTTTACATTATTGCATTATTTCATTTCTTGTCTTATTTAACTGCTATTTTACTGCTGTTTGAAAACCAATTTTTTGGGGGTAAATCTTTAAAATTAAAAAAGTTATCCATATATATATATATATATTTATAACTACTATATGTATGTCAATCATTCAGTGGAGACTGTAGCAGCACTTTTAGTAGTGTAATCTTTGATATGTACATACAAAACACTGTCAAAACAAAGCACTGTTTACCTAAGTAAGCGGATGTTTAATCATTTTATTTTTCATTAATATTTAACTTTGTGTAATATTTAACATTGTACGTGAGATTGTATTCATTTTTGAAAGTTGTGCCAAGAGTTAGATATCTGAAACTTTGATATCATGACAATTCTGGGTTGTCACTCAAAACACCGTTACATTGATCGTTTTTATCTTTGAGATTTGAGAAGAATATTTTGAACCTTCAGCACTTACGTAGGACACAAATTCTAGGAAAATTCATTGATGTGTGTTTTATATTTGGGATTCATTAGTTGCATTAATAGCAGCTTTAAATATATGTGTGTGTGTGGGTTTGTGTCTCTGCAGGCTATCCGTGTGTTCTTTATGCTGCGCTCGCTGTCCTTACAGCTGCAGGGAGAACCAGAAACTCAACTTCCTCTCACCCGACCAGAAGATCTCATCAAGACTGATGATGTGCTTGACCTCAGTAAGGCATTTACCGTCACAGAAACCCGATGCTGAATGAGTTGGTTTTAATGTTTTCCAGTTTTCAGATCTCAACTGTAAGGATTTTTTTCTGCTCGTTCAGGTTTTTATTTGCGTTGCCAGCTATTTTTTTTGTTGTTCCAAAATTGTTCCAAACATGTATATATTTTTTTCTTTTATTGAACACAAAAGAAGTTATTTTATTCAATAATTACATGGCTTCATGTCATTCTGAACCTGTAAGACCTTCGTTCATCATCTGAACACAAATGAAGATGTTTTTGGTGGACCTGAGAGCTATCTGACCCTCCATAGACAGCAATACAACTGAAATGATCCCAGATCCAGAAACATAGTAAAAACATTGGTAAACAGTTGATCCACTGATGTCACATGGACTGTTTTACTGGTGTAGTTTCTGGGATTATTTCAGTTGTATTGCTGTCTATGGAAGGTCAGATAGCTCTCATATCATCAAAAATATCTTTATTTGTGTTCAGAAGATGAACGAAGGTTACAGTCTTGAAATGACATGAGGGTGAGGAAATGACAACAGATTTTTCATTTTTGGGTGAACTCACAACAAAGAAACGTAACATTTGAGGACAGATAAATGTATATTTTTAGCAGTATATTTTATACGTGCAAGAAAATGGATATTTCAAATTTTTAATTTGAATTAGTCATTATATATGGGTATCATTGAAAAAAATTCAATTGATGATATAAAAACAAATGTTTAGGCCTACAAGTATTAAAAAGGTCCCGTTATATTCTTTATAAAGTCTTGATTTAGTTTTTAGGGCATTCTAGAATTTATTTTCATCTTGTGAACAATGAAAAGTGCTCTGATTGGTTAGTTGGCCCAGTGGTTTGTGATTAGAGAACTGCTAAGAGCGTGCTGTGGAAAAGTCACAGCCCTTTAGAATAACTGAGAGTTTCTGTTTTCATGTTCCGTGGGCAGGAGTTATTTTAATAACTTAACTTAATTTGTGACAATATCTGGAAGAAACACTATATTCCAAATACCTCCCTTTGCAGTGGATTTTGACATTGCAGATTATATTTTATATTTTACCAGCAACATTATTCTTGCTGAAAAAGTAAAAAAAAATAATAATAATAATAGGACCACTTTATAATACATGTAGATGTCCAATAAATAAGAATCAGTGACCCAGTGACATCCTGGTCTTCTCAGCGTTTATTCTCTATCAAATCTGCTTGCCAAAAAAAGATTTTGGTTGCTTTTATGATTTTAAAGCCGAAATCTTGTAATTCCTACCTCGCTCATAACATCCTGCCTTATCATCAGAAGGATTACTACTCAGTTTCATGTGAATCTTTGTGATAACTCGATAACAAACATCTACAGCTGAGTGATTCACTGACACTGAATTGTGTGCTAGCTCTTGTTTCTGTGGTATCAGATAAAGTGCAGTTAGATAAAGATGCAACTGCAGCCTTTCGGGCTAAGTTTTTAAAAGAAAAAGAACATAGAATCGATATATTTCTCATGAACGGCGACCATCTCCTTGGTTTTGAGTTCCATGTTAAGACCTTCCTCGCTGTATCTCACACTCAAGTCACGAAGTGTTTACCACACATGATGAAATCGCACTCTCGTTGCCTGTGCAGCTCTTTCGTGCAATCTGTGGGTTTGCACTGTTAAACGATTCTCACTTCACCTCTGACGTGTTGCATGGAGACCCTTGGTCTCAGCACCTCCAGCTCAGTTCTTGTGTCCAGGTGTCCTGGTTAACTCGTCTCGTCTCACTCTGACAGGTAAGAGGGGGTGTGTGCAAAGACTACTGAGTCAGACCTTCCACTGTCACCGAGGCCTTTTCTAGAGCTGGTGCAGCTGTTGTGGGCAGCAGCCTTGAGCTCTTCCAGTATATCTCATGTCTAACAGTAAGGCTGCTTGAGAAGCACCTACAGCCTGGTCAGAGTGGGCAGAACTAGCAGGAGCTGGAAGTGTGACCAGGTGGGAGGAAGCTCAGATTTTTTTTCTGCCAAAATCAACCCACTGCAGCTTCCTGTCTCTCAGCCGTTTGTGCATAAAAGGGTTAATGCACAAAGCATGACATCGGCTGACTGTTTTCGCTCTGGGTTTGTGAAGAGCAATATTAGGTCAATTAGATGAAGATTTAAGTCTGTTGGTCTGGCATTCAACTTGTTGTACAAGATTACATTATAAGTATGTTAGGGTCCAGAGGTTTCAGAATCTAATTCATATGTAATATGAAAAAGCTGATAGTGAATACTAAAAATGAGTAATTTCTGATAGAGAATTAATCTGATAAATTGTACAGATGAAGTTTTGATACATTTAGACCATTTCAAAAACCTTGAAAGAAATCTTTGTGAACCATTTTTGTGTTATGCACATTTCTAAATCCCAAAACATGAACCATTTTGAATCATTCAGATGAATTTGTGAACTCTTTCTTTGTCTTGAAATTTTGGAAATTCTAAAAATGTTATGATGTAAGATTAGTTCTTGCTGGGTAACATCAGATTTTAGCTAAATTTGGGGAGTTCATGGAGCTCAGGTCCTACTGTAAATAAAGTAAAATGGGGACACCCAAATATTTAACTTTTTACCCAAATTATTGTTCTGATAATATCATGTTTATAATAAAAAAGTGTATTTAAAAAAAGCTAAATATTAATGATAACTAGTGGTTTTACATTTTTAGTCTGCAACGTATTTTTAACACACAAAATCATCTCCAGTTTTAATTTCTGGAAAATCTTTTGTACATCCCCCAGTTTCACAGTAACTAAAGCCGGTACATCATGCACCATCATGATTTGTGATAACATTGGCCTTTTATGTTCTTTTTTTATTGTGCATCCTGAAATGGCTCATCAGTGAGTGGATGGAACAAGCACCTCGCTATCAAATGACGAGAGAGACAGTCAGACAGATAGACAGACAGATCGACCTGAGAACCTGACGTGCCACAGATCTGTGTTATTTTTAGATGTGCAGGAAATGATGCATGCGCACAACACAGTAGACGCATCACAGTGCATTGAGTGAACTTTGTGTGAACATGAATTCTTTGCTGAATATTTTCCACTCTTTGCTGTCGTTTTTTTTTTTTTTTTTTTTTTCTTCAGAGCACATTAACTGAAACATTGAACTTGAAGTTGCAACTACATGTTCAAGGATATTATGTGCTCTTCTTGTTTCCTTTTTTGCATGCATATACATAACTGTTGCACATGACATGTGAACACTTTCTGAGGAAGTTCTCAGAAAAGGCTTCTCCCCATAAACACTTAGTCACATGGTACTTTTGCATGTAACACCCCACCCCCACTTGCTTAAGAGCTGAAATCTCTTTTAATTGGGGTTTGTTAAAATAGACATGCACATTACATTTTCTCATGAAATTACACAGGATGTTGCTGTGTATATTGATTTAGCTGGTGGTGTCTGGAAGGTCAGCCAGGGTTAGAGTGGGCGAGTTGTCCTGCGGTAAACTTACTTATGTGCTAAAGGTTTTTTTTTACATTTTCTAAGTTATTGTTTAGTTGACTTTTGGTTTAGGATTCCAAAAGTCTTGGATAAACTGAATTATGAGTGAGTTTTTATTTAATGTTTTTCTGGAAAAGACATCTTATCTTCTTTTCAACACAATTGAAGAATATTCGAAGAGTTAATTTCCAAATAACCAATAACTCCATTTTTAACAATTTGTAAAAATCTTAATTTTTTTTCCAGTTCATTCCAGTTAACCTCAATCAAGCTACAGTTTGGTTATTTTGACTAGATGATAACCTACAGTCGCACTCATGCATTGAATATTTTTTCTTAGATAAAGCTCTTTTACCTAAAGTTAATACTTCTGAATATTCAGCGCTAGTCATCTCTTATCACGCTCCACACTCTCTAAACCTAAAAATAATCTAAACAGCTAATTAGCACAATAAAAAAATGATAACATAATAAAAAACATGATTTTTGCAAACTGTAAAAAAATCTGCTTTTGCAAATAAACTCTTGATTTATTACCAAACAGCTGACTTTAGCCATTGACTTCCATAATAATTCTTTGTAGCCTGTTTGGCAGCTATTTTTCAAAAATCTCTTGTGTTCAGCATAAGAAAGAAATTTGTAGAGACTTAGTGAGTTGTTAAGTTAAATTGAATAAATTGTTCTGAATGATTATTCAGAGCAGTATACTGCAGTATGTACAGTACTATATTTCACAACATTTTCACAAAATTTCACAATGTTTTGCTTTGAATTGCCCCCATGTTTCAGCACTGGTCTTTCATACTTCATACTAAAAAAAAGACTCCAGAAAAGAGCGTGTACAGCTGTGGAAAAAATGTGGGAGTGCAGAGGGTGGGAAGAAACGACCAAAAAATCAGACCTACAACACACTCTGTGGAGTGCACTTGTAGCATTTTTTGTAGTAAACTTAGTTGTTTTATACTGCAAGTATACTCGTAAGTTTCCTTTAAGTCAACTTTACATCAAATTTTTTGTATACTATGCTTGTAAACAAAAAAAAACTAATTTCTAGCTTGATTCATTCTTTTTTTTTTTTTAAGTATAGGTACGTTTCATAAATAAATAAAAAACAAAAACATTTTGAATAAAAATCTAAGGGGAAAAAAACACTGAATTGGATTTGAAATTCTGTACAGAAGATACACTTGCGGACAAAATTGTTGGTACCCTTCGGTCAATGAAAGAAAAACTCACAGTGGTCACAGAAATAACTTTAATATGACAAAAGTAATAATTAAAAAAATTCTATAAATATTAACCAATGAAAGCAAGACATTGCTTTTCTACCATGCTTTAACAGAATTATTTAAAAAAATAAACTAATGGAACATGCCTAGACAAAAATGATGGTACCCCTAGAAAAGACTGACAATAATGTGACCAAAAGGACATGTTCATTCAAGGTGTGTCCACTTATTAGCAACACAGGTGTCTACAATCTTGTAATCAGTCAGTGGGCCTATATATATGGCTCCAAGTAGTCACTGTATTGTTTGGTGACATGGTGTGTACCACACTTAACATGGACCAGAGGAAGCGAAGGAAAGAGTTATCTCAGGAGATTAGAAAGAAAATTATAGACAAGCATCTTAAAGGTAAAGGCTATAAGACCGTCTCCAAGCAGCTAGAGGTTCCTGTGACAACAGTTGCACATATTATTCACAAATTTAAGATCCATGTGGCTGTAGCCAACCTCCCTGGACGTGGCCGCAGGAGGAAAATTGAAGACAAATCAAAGAGACGGATAATCCAAATGGTCACAAAAGAGCCCAGAAAGACCTCTAAAGAGATCCAAGGTGAACTTCAAGCTCAAGGAATATCAGTGTCAGATCGCACCATCCGTCGTTGTTTGAGCCAAAGTGGACTACATGGGAGATGACCAAGGAGGACACCATTGTTGAAAACAAACCATAAAAAAAGCCAGACTGGAATGTGCCAAACTACATGTTGACAAGCCTCAAAGCTTCTGGGAGAATATCCTATGGACAGATGAGACAAAAATGGAACTTTTTGCCAAGGCACATCAGCTCTATGTTCACAGACGGAAAAATGAAGCATATCAAGAAAAGAACACTGTCCCTACTGTGAAACATGGAGGAGGATCTGTTATGTTCTGGGGCTGCTTTGCTGCATCTGGCACAGGGTGTCCTGAATCTGTGCAGGGTACAATTAAATCTTAGGACTGTCAAGGGATTCTAGAGAGAAACGTGCTGGCCAGTGTCAGAAAGCTTGGATTCAGTCACAGGTCATGGGTCTTGCAACAGGACAATGACCCAAAACACACAGATAAAAACACCCAAAAATGGCTAAGAGAAAAACATTATATTATTCTAAAGTGGCCTTCTATGAGCCCTGACCTCAATCCTACTGAGCATCTTTGGAAGGAGCAGAATCATGCTGTCTGGAAAAGGCACCCTTCAAACCGGAAACAACTGGAGCAGATTGCTCATGAGGAGTGGGCCAAAATACCAGCTGAGAGGTGCAGAAGTCTCATTGACAGTTACAAGAATCGTTTGATTGCAGTGATTGCCTCAAAAAGTTGTGCGTGCGTTATTAGGGCTGGGTATCGTTCCAAAATCTTCGATACCGATACCCTGAATTCGATACCGGTTCCGAACGATACTTTTTTCGATACTTTTATTGTAGAAAAAATATTTAAAAAAAAGATTACATAATACACATAATCTCTGAGAAACTTGTTTTATTTTTTCAGGATATTTGTGACACTTTTCACAGCAGGATTATCTCTAAGACCAATAAACAAAGAACAGAACC
>JAUMHQ010000048.1:12977935-12994713 GCA_032361165.1 Enteromius paludinosus
ATTGCCAATAACATCTGAAGTAAAAATGTATTTACATGCTCGTAACATAATTAATCCCATGTGACTGATTCGCTTCAGATCGGGTGATTTTTAGGTCAGCGGTTTGCCAGTGACTCAATGGTGTTCTCTGTCGGTAGGGAATAGTAAGATTGCGGATCAAACACTTCCGGTGGCTTCACTGGCTGTCGGCAGTTTAGAATGCAATGAGCGATCCAGTCATTATATAGATCAGTGATTAATGTGTAGTGCTGCTTTGTTTACATCAGTAACCAAGGAAACATTCTATCGCTTCTGTTCCGTAAGCGCCACCTGCTGTCAGAGAATGAATAGGAGTTTAATGCAGCCCGTCTGCTTTTTCTGTTTTGCACAGATGCGTTATTTTACATAATTTCACAAAGCTTAGGTCAACCCATTCTGTTTTTGTTTAAATTCGGGAAATTAAAAACTGCTCATACTATCTACCTTATTCTTCCCGTAAAAGCAGGCATGGCCATTTGTTAATTGGGGCTTGCTTCTGGTCTCATCTGTGTCCATTTTAAACTGTACAGAAACAACTCGTATTATCATAATTTTTTTAATCCATTATCTTAATTATGAACACACTGGTTAGTAGTGCAAACAGTTTTACGCGTTACTTCCCCACAGCAGCTGATGAAGCAGAAGTCTTACTCGCAGGCTTACTTCTGCGTTCAAGAAACAAACGGATCCTGTGGAATGTTTGTTCGTGTTGTATCGTGATTAAAATGCAATGGTTCTGCAACTTTCAAGCAATTTGATTCATATGAAGGCTCAGTCAGGTAGAAAAAAACATGCTAAATCATGAAACCAGAAGAATCCAGAAAGACATGACACAGATTTACTGCCCAGCACTATTATCTAGCCATCTTTCAATCTTTTTTTTTTTTTTTTAACTAATAATCCTCACATGTCACACACACATTTGTCTTTGCACTCACACGTAACAAAGCTCACATGCTCCTCCTCGACCCTGCGTGCGATTCTTTCTTTGTCTGGTTTGTTTGTGTAGTATGAGTAGACCTTTCTGCGTGTTTGTGATTCCCACCCCCTTGTCCATATGTCATGTGCACAACTCACTGGCCCTGCTCTCCCTGTTTCAGGACTCGCCCTGGCGCCTAGCCTCACCCCTGCACCGCAACCCACCATCTCCCTCCTGTCAGACAATGATGCCGAAACGCTGAGCGTGGACTCCCTGACCCTGCTTCCCCCCGCAGACCCTCCTCGCCTGCGTTCCTTCAGCACCCAGTCCTCCATCCAGGATGACTCCTCCGCAGACGGAGAAGAGACGGCGGCTGCGGGCCGAAAGGAAGACGACGACGCGGGGCTGAGGGACGCACTGTCTCAAGATGACAGGAAAGACATTTCCATTATTCCAGAGGAAGATGAGCCATCTTCTGAGTCTGGTCCATTGCTCAGTTCAGAAACAGAGGATTTGGTGCAGATTCAGAGGGAGGAACCTGTGACTCAGCCCGAGACAGACTCTATAGGCGTCACGGCTGACCAAGAGGACAACCCAGACCTGGAGGAGGAAACCGCAATAGACTGATACATCTAAAATGTACCAAGAAAAATGAGGGCCAGCCTACTAAAGCAAGAATGCATGTTAAAGTTGATTACTCAATGTGAGCATGACCGATTCTGGTTTTGCACAAGCTGTACTCAAGCTAGCTGGCACATGCTTTCATCTTTAGAGATTCAGGCCCTCAACTGTGTCCGTGTGTCAGTGTCAACACAGCGGTTAGCACTACTTCTCCTTATATCAAGACCATGATGCATTTCAGAGGAAAACGGCACTCTTAGAACAATGACATTATTGTTTATCGCCAGTGAGTGCTGCTTAAAGCACAGTGTTTGTTCTGTGTCGTGCGCGAGTTGATCCAGCTGTGTGACTGTTTTGTGACTGTGTGTGACTGTTGGTGTGTGCGTGCGCGAATGGTTTTATGATACCGAGCAGATGGAGAGGAGGGGGCATGGTTGTATAAATCTGTATCTGATTGGGTTAGTGGGGAAAGCCCGCTTGATTTTACCAGTCTGAACACTGAGGAATGTACAAAGACTTCTGGGTCTATCCAGCGGTGCTCTTTTCTGAAGGTATATTTAGTTTTGGCTGAACATTTGCTTTCACTTTATCGATTTGAAGAAAAGAGGAGGAAAAAAAGCCCTTTTGTGTCTGTAGATTGTTAAGAACCGGTATTAGCTTGAAGTAACTGGTTTTAATTCATCGCTGCGTTTAAGATCATTCAACCCCATCAAGCTTTTTTTGTACAAAAACTGCTGACTCACTTCCTATCAGTCACGTTTTTTCGTCAGGTGAACAAACCTGATGTCACTGCCGTACATACACGCATCTGTTTTCTTTCTAAACCGGATGAATTTGCCGGTTTCTGTTCACATAGTTACTGCTTTAAGTACCACTGAAGTGGTCTCTACCCTTTTTAAAGCTGAGGCAACTTAACCGTATTTTTAGGTGCGTTTTAATGTTCTTTAACACTTTAATATCCTAGGTCATCAAGAGCTTGTGCTGGACACACGTTATCAAAGCTGGGTGTGATGTATTTGTGGTTTCGTTTTACTTTGGTGTGCAATAACAGTGATTCAAGACTCATTTATTTCACTTACAGGTTCAAGTAGTCGGTCTACCGTCATTAATGGACTGCAATGGAAAATTTATTTTTTTTGTTTATAGACTGCAGCACATTGAAGGGATCCACGCACTCTTAACGTGCTGCAACCGGGACTGACTGGACGCTTTTCTTACCAAAGAAAAGCACTCCTATTGAAGCTTTATCGGCGGAGTTTGTAAAATATTACCTTTAAAGCAATACGATTGATTCTGAGTGTGTCAGTATTTTGAGGGTAAATTCATTGTCGAGAAGGAGACATCATAGTTTGTACACCGTGTAAAGATTTGTTTTGATCTAATGTTATAATTAATTTACCAACTGGAGCTATCTAAGTCATGCAATAAATTATTCTGATGTACATTTTGGTCGTCGTTTTTTTTTTTATCGAAGCGGCATTAAACATCTCTTATAAACAACATTTATTCTCACAAAATGCATTTGCAACTTTCCTGTTCTTGTGAAATAACAACTATCGGGAATCAAATTAGGCTTGTTGATGTTTCCTAGAATAGGTGGGTTTCTCGGCGTTTGGGTCTTTTGATGATTAAGGGGAACTCTATCTGGAGTCCAGTTCTGCTTGTTGTGATTGGTGAAAACCTTGTTTTAAATCAAATAAAAAAAACATGCACATCTTATTACTGCGATGATAAAGACACTGTGGGAGGGGGCATTGCAAATGTAAAAATAACATTATGAGGTGATTTTCTTTCTTACTATGTGAAGTTGGCTGCTTATTCAGAAGTTATGTCTCTAAGTCCATTTTCCAAGTATGTTAAACACCCATAATATGGAAGTTTTTTTTTAATAGCCAGTGATGGATATGTCTGATACTGCGAAAAAAGCGATTTCTGTTTATTTTCCCAGAGACTTAACATTACATTGACCTCCACTCTGAACTTCCTATGTTTGCTCAGGTTTTCAAGCAAAGAAGTTCACGATAAGTGAACGAAAAGTAACAATCTACATAATTCGAGGCTGGTAAGCAGATCTTCCTGGACCGAAAATGAGCACCGTGCAGAAGTCACAAATTGCTTTCAATTCGCTATTAAGCTTTTCTGTGAAAAATCAGTCCTTGACGTCAGTCTCAAAGTCGGTTTGGATAAAAGCATGCGTTGCATGAACGAACGCGACCTTTATCTTCATTGTGGTTCCTCCGGTCTGAGAAACAGGGTTGATGCTACGCTTATTAAGAGCGACTATAAATGCATGCACACAGACGTTCTCATGAGAGTGTGTTCTATAGAGCCTGTGCTGATGGTGTCTCATGCCTTCTGCTGAAAGATGCATCACAAGGGTGTTATTTCTGAAGAACACACTCGCTAGCTTGTGGTTAGCATTATACGACATTTACCTGAGAAGAGCCATATGACTTGCCACAATACAGCACCCTGTATTACACTGTAAATAGATGAGACGGTGAGATTGCTGCAGGTGCTACGTTGCGAAGCCTTTACAATCATCCTCGTTGATGAGTACATTTGAATATTGCATAAAATAATGAAACATTTACATTTTTATGTAAATTTAATTGTTTTTTTCGCCAAAATAATGTCAAAAGGGCGTTATTGCAGTACCGCCTTAAAACCCATAGGGGGCCGTAAACCCCTTATAGGTACATTACTGCGCATGTGAAATGAAAAAATATTTTTTACTAATACTTAAACTATCTAAACCCCACCTGTTTGTGCATGGAAAAGGGGGCGAGGAGATGACAGAGCGGTGGTCTTTGTGTTCTGTTAGCGTGAAACACGTTTATCTTTGTGAATCAGTGAATTGGAAGTCCTGCCCACATATTCTCAGTGAAGGCCATGGGGACCTTTTACCTTGATGTGGGATGGCAAGAGATGAGTGTTGTCATAGTAACCATTATGTGGGTAGCCCTATCACTTGCCTTCCTGGAATAAAGCTTTGTGGTCTGAAACATTGTCAATTTACAAAAACCACTCCCAGGGGGCTTCAGCATCATAACTATTACTAGATTTTAAAAAAAATTACAGTTTGATCACGCTGAACCAGTTTCCAGGCCAACAATGCGTAGGTTACAAAGACAGCTACTTTCCTTTTCTCTTAAAAATCAACTAAATTGTTTAAACCTGCCACAAATGCGTACATAAAACTGAACAAAAATACAAAAACGTATTTTTTGTCACGTATATACATTTAGCCTTTTTGTTATTACTATCCACAAATGTAAACTCTTAATAAAATGTATTAGCCTGCTATATACTGCTTTAATATTAGTCTTTGAAGCTCGGCTCAGTTCAACTTTTCTGCATGGACGGGTTGAGGTTGAGCACTCAAAGCACAAACCCAGGGGCGTTTCTATGAGCAGATTACCCACACAGGCTTGTGTGTGTGTAAATATCTGTCATTTTGGAGGCAAGCGTTGCGGTTCCTGAAGGAAATACACGGCTCAGGAGTGTGTACACATGTATGTTTGTGTAAGTTGAGGCCAGATGCAGCGGAGATTAGTGGCTCTTCAGGGAAACACAACTGTCTCTTTTCCTGGAAGTGACTGTGCGCTTTCATGTGTATTAATCAGTACAGGCGAGCGAGGTAAGATAGGCCGATTAACCCTCTGTACCGCATCGACCAGTTCATGCAGTCAACCTCAGCGACCTATCTAACCTTATCAAACAAGGCTTCTCCGTTCAACTTTCTGAGTAAAAAATGTGTTCCTACTTAGCATGTGAATTAAATGTGGAAAGTTAATCGATAATCTGCGTTGAGAGTTGTGAAGGAAAAACCCTTGATAAATTAGCCACCCGGGCGCATCGGATGATTTCCCCCTCACTTCCACATTATAATAACACAACTTCATTAGAATAAGGAAGTTTTTTTATCCCCCAAAGATAAGCTTACTTGCCTTTCTTTTTGACCTTTGACATGTTTATATACACCCTTTGGCTAATGATTGTTTTAAATCCCTACATAGAGCCAGAAATCAGCTCCGTCTCATTGTTCTATCGAGTAGGATCTATGAGAACCGGGTCTGACACTAAATAAAACGCAATCTGAGCGTTTCAACGTCTTATCTGATGACTGAACAGAGCAGATGACTTCCTTCAGCTTCGAATGGAATTCCAAGCAGTGATCTAAAAGTTTACGTGAACCCCTGATGCCGAGTATTGTTTTGTTCTTAGTCATTTTTCTGCGTAAGCCTGTCAGATGTGTGGCAGAGTTTTTATTGATACCGTGTACGAGTACGTCTCTGGAGATCACAGGCTCCTCCCCGTCACACTCCATCAGTCCTCGCAACCCACTTCATTTCTTGTAAATGTCTGTCTGAGCCATAAGCAGTTTACGGTCACCACAGCTCCTCCCCTCAACCACGCTGCTACCTAGATTAATCAGCCTGGTTCAGCGCAGAACGTCTGGCCTGAACTTCCTATAAGTCCCTGTCAGTATGTCATTTCAGGAATGCAGGTACACAAACTCTGTAATCTAGTAAAACACACCGTAGCTTTAACATGACCAGTCGAATTCTAAGAAAAAGGGCAGGCAAGGATTAGGCTGAGATATAGATCGTGAAACTTAGACAAGGCTGGTGCTCTACTTGGAAACTCGGCCCTATAGCATAGTTAAGCATTTGAAATGTAATCTTAGCGCATTTAAGTTCTGTTTTGTTGTATGTTGTGTGATCTAGGTTGTTTAGAAGAAAAGAAACCTAATAAAAATTAATTATTCTTTCATATTATTTGTAGATATTTGAAACAGTTATTTGACTGTATTAAAAATATTTTCTATTTAAATATGACCAGTGTAAGTATTTTTTAATTTGTGTTAACTAAGCCTTTTAGTCAAATCTAATAGTATAAAACGACTCCTGTTGGAAGACTAAAGCATTTCCATTTAAAGTGTCCCGAGTGCGTGAGTTCCCCCAAAAATAATTGAGATGTTTTAAGTTGTTTAAAAATATATTTATTATTTTTATAAAAAGTATTATCTTGAAATAAATCTTTCTGCATGGCAGAAATATAATCGAAGGAACACAATGTTCCTGTATAGTGTAAACATTCACAAACAATGTAAACTTTCATTGTGCAGTGTTCAAGACTAATATTCCAAAATGTGCTACAGTATGATTCCTGCGTCCTAGAACAGAGCAGGGCCAAGAGGAGTCCATCAAGTATCTCCAGAATATTCCAGCAGCGCTTTAATGCAAAGAGTCTCGTCTTCATAGCGGATGAGGGAAGGCGTGGAGGAAGTCTTGGAGGATCGGGTGCACAGGGATGCGGTCGATGTCTTTTCCTCCACATGTTTCGACAATCCGTCTGCGGCACAGCTGCTGCAGGGACTGCACCGGTTCTTTCCTATAGGGCCTGATGAGACCCTTCCTCTGGGAACTGCTGTAGTGCTCCAGCAGCTTGAAAAGACAGTCAAAAGATTGCTTGCTGCCCGTCAGACTGAATTTGGAATTCTTGAAAGTAATCCGGACACTGACAGGACCGTTATGTGCTGTGTAACTCAGTGTGAAGAAAACGTCACTCTGACGACTGTCCCGGATCAGGTACGTTCCCACTGGCTCCTTCTTCAGCTTCTGATGCGCTTCCTCTACAGTCATGGGACCCCAATAGAAGCCACTCTCCTCTAGCATTGAGGTGGTCTTTTTGATGGTCTTGAAGTCCCTGGCATAGTTGAAGGGCCTGAAATGTGTCGGGATTACCGCTGCCAGTTGGCCGGACCTGGGCTTTTGGGATGGGGAGACCTCTGGGGAGGCTTCTGTCCTGGCTTGGGGTTCTTCTGTGCCTTGATTCCCTTCCACTGAACTGTGCGCCACCATCCTACAGGAAAGACCAACCGGTGTGGTCTTCCATGCCGTACCACAGGAAGGTCATCTAGATGAGACTCATCTGTCTGTTGAAGAGCAAGTGAAGAGCAGAGTTAATCAGTGGCCTTTTCCAAATCTCCTCCGAATCAATCACACGGTGTTCTGGTAAGCGACACATGGTCTGCTATAAACTCGCTCGTTTCATGGCAACATAGATAGTGACGCAATCGGGATTCATGCGTCTGGATTTATGTGTAAAAAATGACTAATCCTGTTCGCTTTACTAGCAAGGCGTTTTAGGTTTATTTTATACAACTTTAATTCACAATAATGCTTAGTAAAAGTGTATTTCATAAGCGTGTTTATTTCAACATCTCTGCAGTATACAAGATATTTAAAAGTTCGAGTTTACTTGATAGGTGTTATCATAAGCGCTGCATTATCGCGTAAACAAACAAAACACAGTTCCCACATATAAACATTTCAGTCGAAAGCAGTTTTAACAGTAAAGTTAAGTTGCGCGTAAAACTAGAATCTTACCGGTTTAGCGAAAGTGCACTCCAAGAGCAGTCAACCTTTGCCTTTGACAAACTCTCGTCGCCGTTTCCAAAATCAGGTGTTTTTGAACTCCCATTGATTTATTCCACCGTTATATCTCGATAGAGATTTCCTCAGCGCGCGACACAAACTCTCTGCGCGCTCGCGCTCCGCTCGTTCTAATGTCAGAATGAACTGACAGCGCTTTGAAACCACTACATATAGTGCGAACAACCCCGCCCATTTCTTAGAAGTTTTCACTTTCAGCTTCTTCTCTGAAATCAATTCAGGATTAGCCACTCCTCCCCCGATCAAGATCATAGTAATTCGTCTTCTTTCACTTCTCTTTTAAAGTTTTACAGGTTTCCAAATAAAGTTCCTTTTTTTCTTTTCTTTTTTCTTTTTAACCAAAGAAATGGGCCTATACCGAGAAAAAGTGAACAATGAACAACTAAGCCACATAAATATCCTAATGTCATTCTGCGTTTCTTGTCTGATTCAGTACTGGTATCATGCACACACACACACACACACACACACACATATAGCCTACATATATGTGTATATGTTTTTATATTCTGGTGGGGACTTAAACCTGAATACACACAGACTCATGGGGACTTGTGTCACGGTTGGGCAAATAAGCTGATAAATCACACAGAATGTTTTTTGAAAATCTAATAATGGAGAAAGTTTCCTGTAAGGGTTAGGTTTAGGTGTAGGGCAATAGAATATTCAGTCTGTAGGCCTACAGTATAAAAACCATTACACCTATGGAGAGTCCCCATTAGGATAGCTGACCAGACGTGTGTGTGTGTGTGTGTTTTTTATGATAAATTCAGAATTGAAGAACATCTGGAATAGTTACTATGTCTGTTTGCAAGAGGCAGATTTGTAAATAAACATTAAGAACATCTGAACTTTTATTTAATAGAGAATGCCTGGCCACAAGTCACTTTAATATATATATATATATATATATATATGTATTTATATACATTTGTTTTTGCAAATGAACCCTTCTCAAAAATCATGTTTTGTGAATGCACACTGAAATGTAACCCAATAAAAAACATTAGGCTATTTTTGAAAATGAAAATGGAGTAAACTGTTTTTGCAAATAAACTCATAGATATATAAGAGATCATCCATCTAGTGGTTAAACATGCTTCTTGTCTTACTGTTGTTGTTGTGAATTATGCATGTCTGCATTTGTCCTGTTAATGTAGCACTGCTGTTAGCTGAGAAATCAGTTCAGATCCACGGACCATCCTTGAGTTTCATTTCTTACAAACCATGATAAATTTAAAGTTGCATGACAGCATGCAGTATGCATACTAACACTCAGACACGAACTGCACAAAAGTTTCTGGGTATTAAACATCATTGCATATGTGCCAAAGTTATTAGAAAAAAAATAAAAATCAAACAAACAAACATACCCCTGCTTTAAAAGAGTTGCATGCAATTTCAGGGGAGTCAAAAATGTATTGCCCGCATGAGCTTTTAGTCATTATGGCCCAGTCAATGAGATTTGCATGTGAATAAGCCATCTCCCAAAGCCCATTTAACAAGAAGGATGACATCAGTGTACAACTAAATCGCTTTTGATTGAAAATGAACTCTTTTGACTCTGTGATTCGTTTAAATGATATCATTGTGAAACTGAAATTCCAGTCATGCAAATTAGAGGGTGTGTTTTCTTTACAATGAGATGTTTGCCTTTCAGTTACTGATTATACTTTCGTTTCTCTTGTATTTCTCAGAAAGGCACATATTTACAGTAGGAGGACAACTAGCGGAGAATAACGTGCTTGCACTTCCACACATAAGGAAGGGAATCTAAACAAACAGCCATGTGTCGAGCTTTTCCCTGAAACAATCCTGTTTATCAGACGGAGGAACTGCTTCAACATGTTAGACGCATTTTTAGTCAATGACATTTTGGCACGATGCCATCATCATCTGAGTTCTTGCCTTTTCTAGATTTCTCTGCAGATATTTAGGCTACAATTTGTGATGACAGGTCTATATATATATATATATATATATATATATTTTTTTTTTTATAAATATTTTTATTTCAAATGCATAAATCCAAACACGGACTGTGCTGTGCATGCAGCCACCAGAAATCAGTTGCATATCTGTTTCTTTCACAAAGCCATACACTTACAGATTAATAAAATCTGACTCAATCAGTCACCTCACAGGAGAGATCCATAATATGCTTGCATCGTTACTATCAGTTTACATAATTACGTAAATGAAAATGATCCTTACCTTGTTCCTGCACGGCAGAAATGCATTATTTGCTATTCAAACACATCTGTGTTTAATCTTTGCTGCATACTCTGGTGCTTTACGGGAAAACGAAAGCGAAAGCAACGTGACCTGCTCCCATGGTAGCTTGTCCAATAGATGGTGCTGTTTCTACTAAACTTTAATTGCGCAAGTCACCTTGTACTATTTTTGGGAAAAAAAAAGGGGAACAGCCAGGTCAACTTCTTGAAATAGTACAAAATTACTTGTAGAAACTATAGTTGTTGAGTTGAGCTGAAGCTCACTTTCTTATTCATACCTTCTTAGAATTGTATCTGTCCTCCTATCTCGGAAGATTGGCCACGTTATCAGAAAAGCACGGCTGTAGTAATTTAGACATCAGATAAGGAAAATAAAGTCTGGTCACTTTCATTTTGAACTTTTTTTCATTTTAGGTCACGTGATCCAGAGGCCACATCACTAATTTCCGAACCACATAAACAAAGCCTCCTGTGGTTTCCTTGAATAGTAGCCAATGTTTAGAAACGCGTCTACCCTTGCGTTTTTGTACGAAACCATTTGTTATCGTGACCCCATTTCAGTATTACGTTCTGCATCATTCTAGCACCTTGACATTTTTCCCCACTGCACATTTTATATAGCGATTTACAAATTATCTTTATAAAACAAAAATTTCAGCTACTTATAAATAAAACTACTTACTTAAAAATAAATAATTGATAATAAAACTTAAAACAAAATCAATAATGCTAATAATAATAGATAGTGATAGCAATGCTGATGATGTTCCGTGTAATGGGAATCAATCATTATGAAGCTGATAATGAAAACAAAAGTTTATGAAAGCAAAAAAATCCCTTGCATTCAGAAGTGTTCTTATCACTTATCACGCGCCAGTCGTAAACCTACAACTGATACTTACACGAAAACTGCGTCTTTTCTGTAAGTGCTGTTGAATGCAAAGGCGTTGCAGGTCACAGGTGTATTGTTACATAAACAGAAGGCAGATTTTTTTAACAGGCGCTATCCGATTACTCTGAACTCAAATACTATAAATGTATTTATGGAACATTGTGCTTTAATAACATTTTGAAAACAAAGTTTGTACTATATTTGAACAATACAATGCGGTATTTATGTTATGTTCCACTGATACAATTTATTTCATTATTTATTTATGTATGTATGTATGTCCTCTATCCCTTAAGGTTTTTTCCTCCGCGGACGTTTGTACCTGTAGTCAAACTGTCATTAACCATGTGGGTATCTTTTGTCTTAAAGCTTTTGTGTGTCTGTGTCGAATTTCCTTTTATTGCAGTTTGGCAAACTCCTCCTGTTTGTCCTGTTATTCCCATTTAAGTTCCCTTTCAGCACCCTGAGCGCCGGAGTTGAATATTTCTTGAATTTTCATGACTTCATCACTGTTAATGCAACTCTCGCGCCATCTTCTGGATAGTATACTATCTACCTCTATCACACCAGTGATGAGCTTGTTACTAAAAAAATGTACTTTGATACTAGTCACCTATTTTAAAAGTAAGATTAGTATTTTATTTATTCATTTCTGGCAACACGAATTAGTTACAGTATAGTTACATTACTTTTCCTCCATGCACACACATAAGTGTGTCTTTTTATTGTGTGCCTTTCTACACAATTCTTCTAAAATGTAATAAAAATATATTTCTGCCTCATCATTTCACCAAAATCCACATTGTATTGCTGTCAAAAGTTATTACAAACACTCATTTATTTTTTTTACTTACCATATGATTATATTTCATGATGTATTTTATCAAAAGAAATCCCACATGTTTGTAAGCTCTGTAATTATAGTGAAATCATTTAAATTGGGATGTGGGTGGGCAAGTGGAACAAGATTTTCCTAATGTCACAACTTACACATTGGTGTTCAGATGATCTTTTCTCCTGACAATATTTCCATCCACTGAATGTAAGATTTTCCATATTCAAAGCTTGGTTGATGCACTGCTGACTTCATGTGAATTACAAAAATAAATGTAGTAGTTATTATATTGTTAAGCAAGGACTGAGGAATTACAATAACTTACAAGCTATTCTTATTAGTAATTAGTTACATGACTAGTTGCTGTAAAAAAAATATATATATTAGATGCTAAACATCATTGATTGTACATTATGTAAATGTATAGTGACCAGCGTTAGTAGATTTGGGCTGTTTTATCACATATCATCATGTCAGGATCATTAAACATATTAAAGCAGATGGTATTAGATGAAGTTGAAAAAGTTCTGCACATTATAAGAAAAAGATGGGAAAATTAAAAAAAAGACAATTTACATTTTCAGAGTGACTTAAATAAACTTTCAGCAACAGCTCTTCATATTTGCTTCGGTTCCCTCTTAAAATTCAAGTCTTATCACGTGTGAAGCTGTTATCAGGAAAGAAAGGCTGTTATTTTAGAGGACCCCTTTGTCTTGAATGTTAAGATAGCTAACGTTTAATTTAGGTTAAGTCCCATTCAGACACATTCACCGGTCGGCAGTTCATGTGACTCTTCTGGCTTATAAACGAGGCAAGTTTATTTTGCACATTTCATAATGGTAATAATTGTCTAAATGAATTTAAGTAATCATAACAGATGTCTAAGAAGAAAAAGATTAAAAACATGGGGGGGGGGGATACAGAGGATCATCAGGATGATACAGAGCACTATTATAGTCTATAAAATAAAGATAAAAGCATGCATGATAAATATTGTGTTTAAGTATAAGATAAGAGAGAAAAGAACCATTTAATCGCCATATTAGTCGTATGTGCATTGAACAATATTGATCTCTTTGCATAATATATCAATATATTCTATTTACTTCTAGGTTAAAAGAAAGTCAAATAAACGCTATTTGATTATTATTCGGGTCGGAACTGGAAATCTCCCTTGAGTTCACTCGACGGAATTTCAGTGACGGACCATCAACAATACGAACGTTATGGACTACTCCTATCATAAACCGGTTTTCAGTTAGTTTAGCAAGACTCACAACTGGACTGCTACCTCTGGTGCTATTTTCTCATGATTTAGTGTAAATATTAAAAAAAACAAAATTTGGGGAGCATGCCAGCGTTGGTTATCGCACATAGTAGAGTTAACTTGCACGTCGTCCGTTACAAGATAAGAACACCTTCTCAGAAGTCCCTGCCCTTTAAATCAAACGAGGTAACTTTTGTAAATGCCTAAATAACAATTGCAACATAGGGTAGTATGCCTTAGCATGTGTTCACGGTAAAATTGCGAATTAAATCGATGTGAGTTTTGCCCGGAGCGTGTGGTTTCCATAGAAACGACCCGAATTCGTGTTCAATTCGTTTGAAGGGCACGAGCACAACAGAACTGTCCTCGCTACATGCCTGGATGCTTCCAAGCAAACTACATGTTATTTTTTGTTCAAAACTTTGCGTTATGGGTACTCTATACGTGCAAGTAACGTTATTCTTGTTCCCAGACCTTTAATAGTGCTTTTTGCCCATACAGGAGTGTATCTTTCGGACTTTATAGCACACCATCATGGTGCTGAAGATCTTCTTTCCCCAGTGCTGCAACACAGCCGACAGCGGTCTGCTGGTGGGGCGCTGGATCCCAGGTCACAATTCTGCTGTGGTACTGGCTGTCATTCACTACCCTTTCATACCGGGTCAGGTGAAGAAGTACTTGAGTGAGCTGCAGAACCAGACTCAGGTGGATCTGACCGTCCTAGGATCCTGGAGCATGCCCAAAGAAGGCCAAGAAGGAATGGACAGCTTCCTAAAAGACCTGAGTACCATCTTTCCTCAGAAATACTGGCTGCAGTTGAGCCGTGAGATTGGAAAAATAGGCTTTACTTGTCAGGTGGTCCAAAACAACGGGGAACTTCTCCAGGACCAGGAGCAGAAGAACGGCGATGATAAGATTATCCTCGTTCATTACGACCAGAGGAAGGTTATGCTGTCCCAGCTTCACCCGGTACAGGATGTCGGCCAGAAGGCTGATGTTGATCCTTCAGAGCTGCGCTTGGTCTTCCAGACAGTTGCTCAAAGTCAGCCTCTCTTTTTCCTGGACAAATATGACGACGGGCCTCTCAAACTCACACACTGGCAGTCTGAAGGCAGGGAGGCTAGTATTATTGCAGAGCTTTTAAAGCAAGCGTCTTTTCCGGTCTGCATCTTCCTCACATGGCTGCTGTCTGTGTGGCACTGGTTGTGCAGCTTCAGGTGAGTTGATGCATCTCGGCTTAAACCTGCTGTTGAAACTGAAGAGTGATGAGGAAAATTCATATTCAGATATTTTGGTATTTTGTAGGATTTTACATCTGCGTCCAGTGCTGTTCATCTCAAGCAAGCTGTCCACCTGTGTTCAGTCGGGATACAGAGCAGTTCATTTCAAGACTGTTTTCTCTCCCAAAAAAGCTGCCACACACATGGAATTCATGAGGTACAGTACTTGGGTCAGTGACATACGAGAGCATCATTGATACAAAAAGACAAAAATACATGTGCCAGCTTCTTAGATATATGCAATTTTTTTTTACAAATATTACGAGTTATTAATTGCTAAATATCTCAACCTTGCAATATTCATTTTTCTAAAGAATGTCCTTCTAAAGAATAAGTTTACAATTTACATTTACACACTAAACATGTTACTTTAAAAAAAAAAAACTGAGCATTGTCATCGATGTCATTGATGATAGTTTAATAGATCATATTCTCACACACTTGTTTTTTGATCCTCCTGCAGAAAGGCAAACATTTTTGTGTCCTTTCTTGTGGACATAGCCCTTGGTTTGCTGCTTATCTCATGGCTATATAGGGAGAATCGTATCAGCAAATTAGCAGATACTTTGGTACCTGCGGCTGATGTAAGTATGACACATATCACAACGTCACATTTGTGGAAAAGTTTGGGATCAGTACAATTTTTTTAAGTGTTAATATTTTTGAAAGTCTTGCATGCTTGATAAAGCTGCATTTATCTGATAAATAACAATACAATCACTGTTTCCTATTGTAAAATAAAATAAAGTATTTGTTCATGTGCTGGTAAAGCTGAATAATCTTTAGTTTCACATGACCCCTCAGGGGGGTCATAATAAGAGGGTCTAACATAATAAAAAGACATGATTTGGTAAAATCTAAAAAAGTTTAACTCAAATAAACTCTTCATATATAAATGTGTAGACTAGACAGATGTGTTTTTGATCATTGTGGGTTATCTGACAGCGTGTGGCTAAAGAGCTGCAGGAGCTGTTAGAATGGCTGATGGGAGCTCCTGCTGGACTGAAGATGAACAGAGCTCTGGACCAGGTGTTGGGGAGATTCTTTCTCTACCACATTCATCTGTGGATCAGTAAGTCGATCCTCAGTTCAAGCATTCTCACAGTGTTCCATGCTATGAATGAATCACATCTGTGTTTTATGATTGCGTCCCCAGGTTACATCCACCTGATGTCTCCTTTCATTGAGAGGATCCTGTGGTATGTTGGACTCTCAGCCTGCTTGGGATTGACCTTTGCTCTTTCCATACTCTCCGACATTGTGGCCCTCCTCACTTTCCACATCTACTGTTTTTATGTGTATGGGGCAAGGTGAGGTTCGGTTTTGTCATGTTTGAGCACTCCCTGTAGAGGGCAGTGTCAAGCTTTATATTTGCACCTCTTAAAGGCATAGTTCATCCAGAAAAAAATATTCTGTACTCAATCACTTTACAAACCTGTATGACTTTCAGTTTTCACAAAATGTCCAATGTCCAGACTGCTGTTTAATGTATTATACAAGTGGATAGGAACCATAGTCCACTAAGGTCACCATTCCCTTTCATTGTATGAAATAAAATAGAATTTTACACATGTCGGGAAAGACATGAGAGAACATAAACCTTGACAGAATTTTAGGCGTCATATCTCTTTAAGGTTCTATCTCATATCTTTCTAAGCAGTTTCTTGTCATTTATATTTACAGTCTTACGTCTTTTATTTACATATTAACCTT
This sequence comes from Enteromius paludinosus, assembly GCA_032361165.1. Taxonomy (NCBI): domain Eukaryota; kingdom Metazoa; phylum Chordata; class Actinopteri; order Cypriniformes; family Cyprinidae; genus Enteromius; species Enteromius paludinosus. The sequence goes on from JAUMHQ010000048.1 coordinate 12,994,176, forward strand.
GACACAAGATTCCGGGGCTTTTAATCTTTTCTGAGAATTGCACTGCAGTTTCTTTGTTTGTGAAGTGCACTTTCCTATCCCTGCTGTCAGACTCTACTGTCTGAAGATCTATGGTCTCTCCTCGCTGTGGCGGCTCTTCAGGGGTAAGAAATGGAATGTATTGAGGCAGAGGGTTGACTCGTGCTCATACGACCTGGACCAGGTACATTTCCTGCACCACTACTTGCTATTTAGCACATCCCTACAGAACACATCTAATACGGCTCTGTTTCCTTTGCAGTTGTTCATTGGGACTTTGCTCTTTACGATTCTGCTGTTCCTGTTTCCCACCACTGCCCTGTATTACCTCGTCTTTACCCTGGTGAGTGTATTTTCACACTTCCTGTGAATCCTTAAAGGTGCCATAGAATGTAAGACTGAATTGACCTTGGCATGGTAGAATAATAACAGTTCAGTACATGGACATACTGTGAGTCTCAAACACCATCGTTTCCTACTTCTTATAGAAATCAAGTGTTTGCAAAAGACGACTGAAAAA
>JAUMHQ010000048.1:12996344-13008877 GCA_032361165.1 Enteromius paludinosus
AGCTACATACCTTCTATGTACATATCAGAGAACAATTTAAAATATTCTCTCAATGCATTCTATGGCACCTTTAATTTTGCCCCATACAATGTATTTTTGGCTATTATTTAAAATATACCCATGCTACTTATGACTTATTTTGTTGTCCTGGGTCACATATGATTGTTTTATATTTTTTTGATTGGCATTACGAGTTTGGTCATTTAGAATATTGTCATTATATGGATATTATCATGTTTTTGCTTTTGACTCTTGATTATTGTATTGTTTGCAGTGGACTCTATATACAACCGTTCAGAGGTTTGGTGTCTGTGTGACTTATTATTTTATTTTAATCGTATATAAAGTATATAAAAGTCTTTTATACTTACTATCACTGCATTTATCGGAACAAAAATGCAATAAAAACAGGAATATTGCAAAATTTTATTACAATTTAAAATAACTTTTCTAATGTAATATATTTGAATATAATTTAGTATATCTTTATGTGATGGCAAAGTTGAATTTTCATCAGTCATTACATTATCACATGACCCTTTAGAAATCGTTCTAATATGCTGATTTGTAAGAAACGTTGCATCTTATTAGTGCTGAAAGGCGTTGTGCTGCTTAATACTATTGTGAAAGTTAGTATTGTTTGCTGCACAATTCTTAAAAACCAAAACTTATGATAACATATCTTGTTTCTGTGTTTCTAGCTGCGTCTTGTGGTGGTGCTGTTTCAGGGAGTGATTCGTCTTAGTATGGACTTCATCAACTCCTTCCCCCTGTTTGCCATCGGCCTACGTATCTGCAGACCATACAGACTGGCAGGTGAGCCATACTGTATCACAGTGAAGAAATCAACAAAGAATATTACATTTCGTACATTTTCTAACTTTCTCTTCTTACGTAACAGTAGAGTATAGAGATGAAACTATGAATGAATGTACTTCTGGGTCATGACCTTCTGTGAAAACCGCTTACTTAATTATGTGTTTGTGCTTGTATTTGTACTGATAAGTGCTTTATGAATCTCTTTGTATTCCAGACGGCGTTAAATTCAACGTGCTTTGTCAGGAGGCGGGAACTCCTCTTCACCTGATGATGGAGGTACGGTTGATTGTTGTTAAAACAGCTTGTCGACCCATAGTTTATTTATGCTTGGCTTTCATTTGTGGTTTGGGTTTGACCTGTTGATTTTGTGGGATGGATACGAGGGTTATTGAATAGCTTTGTTTGGCTCAGAGTACAGTGCAAACACTGGACATCCTTTACTTGTCTCTGTCCCAGATGAGCAAACATGAATGAAAAATGTTTTTTCTTTTCTCCTCCTTCAGATCAACCCTCTGAAATGTAGCTCTGTACTGCAGTGTTACCGGACGCCCACTTATAGCTGTTACCCTAAGGATTCCTGGGCCGCGCTGTGCAAGAAGCTGTTTGTAGGAGAACTCATTTACCCCTGGAAGCAGAAGACTGCCAAGACCGACTAACTCTGAGACCTGACGCCAGACACATGAACACAGGGAGAACGTTGCTCCATTGGTCAGACTCCAGTGGCGCTCAAAATAGTCCTACTTGGGTTTTTTAACAGAAGTTTATATCCCTTCATTGTAGATTAAAATCATGATCTTTCCTGAGTAGAATCTTTGATTGAAACTGTGATTAATGTTTGTATTTATTTTAAAACTACTTTTTATAACACTGAATATGTACCGTTTAAAAAAAGAGTATTACTTATATTGCAGCTTTGATATTTAAAACCTTTTGCTCAATCACAACCATAATTTAACGAAGATCATTTGATCTGGAAGTGACACTGTTGAGGCCTCCTCAGTTTTTTTGCTGACTCTCACAATGTTCAGATAGAAAGGGAATGACTAATAAAAATGAGCTATAAAATTTGAGACATTTATGAATCTAATCTAATGTGTACTGGCTCTAATACAGATTAGTGTATTTTAATTATTTTATTTAATATTTTATTTAATAATATGTTGCCAAATTGTTGTTCTGTAGCTATTATAATTATTAATAATGTAAATGATTTATTCAAGATTTTTATAAATGCAGTTGATCACTATCAAAATATGCATTTGTACTGTTGATTTTCAAACTTTAAACATACCTCAATAAAGTTTATTTAATACCTTTTTGTTGACCATTGTGCATCTTGTTTGGACTATAAACAGTTGCTGTTTAAAGTTTACTGATTTTCTGAAACGTGCTAGTATAACTAGTCTTGCGTCTTTCGCTTGGGAGAACGGCTTATGAAGAATGTGCTCGGACTGGCCTGAGAACACAACACAGCAATAACAGGCTTCTGGCTATTCAATGAAAATAAAAAACACCTGAGCTGGGGATTCACCTTCATGTTTTTAAGGGCAAATACCCTTGTGTATATCTGACACAAAGATGGGAAGTCAACAACAAAAAGATATATGCAACTCCCAGCATAACCATAATACTTTCTGTGTCTATGTATAACAGTACAGTGTTCTATAGTGGGGAACAGTATCTGTTGTATTATAACTATTATATAATTTATTGTTAGTACGTCTGTTTTTCAGCGTATATAGTTATGATTGCTAATCATTTACTATGAGTTCTCCATATGTGACTGTAAAAATGAAAATTGACAGAATTCTCAGTCAGACAGAATTGACAGTCTCATATCTCCTCCTAGAAGAACAAGCACTATTATGTATGCACTGGGGGAGAGCGTTTATGTTTTTTAATGGCTGGTATAGAACTTGAAGCAGGGTCCAGATGTCCCCTTGTCTCCCTTGAGACCCTTGTGTAGCTGTAATCTCGATGGGCAGACACAAAGACTTCATACAGCAATTTGCATTTTAATCTATTCAGGGGGAGGGGGATTATCTTCTTTTGATCCCTGAAAGTGAAGAGACCCCTGGCTTGTCCCCAACACATTTGCCCTCCTGCATCTGCCACAAAACCAGCAACCTGTAATATAAGTATTGGAACTAGAAGGCGAAAGCAATACATTTAGATATTTTAAACACAGTTTTAAAAAAAAGAATAGTTCACACAAAAATCCTTATTTAGACACCTAGTGTGCAGAATACTGGGCACTGACAGCTACAGTCGCCATTCACCGCATGAACATGTTTCATACAGTGGAAGCGAAAGGTGACTGAGGCTGTCATTTAGCCTAGCATTTTCTTTTGTTCTTGTGTTCCACGGAAGAAAGAAAGGTTTGAAACAAAACATTCCACGTCTTTCTAATTCAAAATATTTCAAAACAGACAGAAAATGAAAGAGTTACATAATTGTAAAAGAAAGATTGTCGGACATATGCATCAGTTGTCTTTATATACACACTGAGAACAAATAATAATTTTCCTCTGTGGGTATTTATTTATTTTATTATCTTATGTTAATTTAAACTATTTTAATTGTACTTTATATTACATTATTAACATTGTTGATTCATTTATTTACTGTACATCACAATATTTTATACGTATACTGTAAATATTTAAAATTGAAATATTAATGTATTACGTTTATCAATCAACCAATCAATCACTTTTATTTATATAGCGCTTTTAACAATAGTTTATATAGTTTATATAAATCATTTAAATCTTTATATTAAAATTAATGAATTGTTTATTTATTTTAATTATAAATAAATATATTTATTTTTCTCTTTTATAATTTAAGTTTATATTATTTTTTATAAATATTTTAATTATTATTTCAAAACAGTTGAATCAAAATATTTTAATTATGCTTAATAAAATATCATTAACATTGTTTATTTATTAATTTATATGTATTTATTATAATTTAAGTGTGTTAGTTTATATCACTTAAGAAATATTTAAATTATTATTTATATTAAATTGAACATTATCGAACAATTGAACATTATATAGTTATCATAATTTAAGTTTATTCGTTTTTTTTTTATATAGTTTTTAAATATTTTAATTATTCTTTATATTAAATACCCTATTAGCATCTTCATTTTATTTAGTTATTTGGTTGTTTTTGTCCCTGTTTGTGATTGTATATTGTGTGTATTGATATTAATGTACGTAAAAATAACTACGTGTGTGTGTGTGTGTGTGTATAGGGGGATGTACAAGGCAGTCAGAGCGCAGAGGTGAAAGCTCAGCGTGACAGTGTGTGTGTGATCTCTCCTCTGTGAGAGAACATGGGATATATTTGGATATCCGAGAGCATTTACAGCACAAGCAATAATATCCAGCGGCTCGGATTATCGTTTAATAATCCCTCACCTCCCGCGCCTCGCCCCAGAGCCGCCTAATAACGCGCGCAGATCCCGAGACGAGTGAACCTTCATCAATCTTTGTTATTCAGAGGAAAACAGAAAAGGAGCCATGATTTCTGCCAGACGCGCTAGCATCGGCTGCTCAAGCTAACTCAAGCGCGACTGGGGATATCCTTCTTAATTTCGTCAGCCTAACGTTTCTGTGCCACACTTCAACAGGGATGCATTGTAATCGTGAGGAGTTTCCGCTCTACTAAAGAATTATGGTATAAAATCAATGTCGTGCGTCTGTTGTTGACCCGCTAAGCTCATAGCTAGCAGCGTTAGCCGATGCTGTGTTAGTACATCTGAACAACGGCTCGTCTTAATTGGGTTTTAATGAGTTTCACGATTACAAATATGCATTGTTATTGGTAATATCGTTGTAACAGTGCAGGTGGTTACGAGATAAAATTGTAATGAGATTATTTCTTTGTGTTGACAGTTTGGCACGCGCATGCTAACAATGCACTAGCTCGATAGCTCTATTGATTTTCTATCATAGCAATAACTTGCCATGATGAGGTAAATGCGTTTTCTTACGTGTGTTCTTTTCATTTTGTATCATTATCCGTGATATGCGCTCTTGTGAAGAAATGTAAACAGCCTAGCTGTTCAGTTCGCCAGAGCATTTGTACTCGGATATTATTTTAAGACTGGAATAGTGAACACGGCTGGACATTTGAAAGACTCTGGACTGGAAGGGAGGGAAATGGTTTGATTTGGTGTGTCTGCAGATTTGGCCTTTCAAAGATAGACCTGACCCAAGAGACTCATAGACCCCTAGAGCTCTGGAGGAATCAAGAGAGGGACACACACAGTTGTCTCCTATTCTTTACTCTGGCTCTGATGTGAGCAATCATGGGCACCCAGGGCAGCCCTGTGAAGAGCTACGACTACCTGCTCAAGTTCCTCCTGGTGGGAGACAGCGACGTGGGCAAAGGAGAGATCCTGGACAGCCTTCAAGATGGATCTGCTGAGTCTCCATATGCCTACAGCAGCGGTGAGTTAGTAAACACTTCCCACTCATCTTCACGCAGACTGCGAGTAACACATCCTTCAGCCAGAGCAATCCCACTCTGTGAGCCATTCATATTATTGTGATTTTAACTGGTTTACCTGCTAACATGGTCAGTATTGTTTTTTTCAAATACGGTGAGTCATTCTGCAGGTGCCATATTGTTGCTCTCAGTGACTTACAGGAGGTGGAAGCACGGTTTATTATTCTCTTTATCTTTTGCAGGATTGTGTAATGTTCATTTTGCCAGTTTAGATTGTTACATGAAAAGCTGCTCAGCGGTTGTATATCATACATGTCGTGTTTGTTAGAAGAGATCCAATTATCGGTTTGAACAATATTTTTTGTTTTTAAACAATATTACCCAACTTCAGTTTAATTGGTTGCTGGTCCACAAATAAGTAGCGCAGTAAAGTATTTAATTGCTAGTCATTCATTTTCAATCAGTGGTTAATGCAAATCAACTTTGCATAAATATAACATCACAAATAAATCTGGTATTATTAGAATATAATATTCATAATGCATATGAACGTTGTAGTGCAACGATCAGTAAGTTATTAAATCATTAAAATTAGACACTTAAACGTATAATAATTGGATTGACCCATATTGTTTTTAAGAAAGATAAGTGCCCAATTAACAATACCATGTCTTGCTTGAAAAATAAATGACTGTTGTGTTGAGTAATAATCCAGTTATAATGATGTTATTTGGTGCTCCCTTTGCCAATATTAAGTCTGAAATTAATATTGGTCAAATGCATATGTTTTAAGGCACTTTCAAAAATAAAATGTATAATATATATATTATCAGGACCGTACAAGATGTTTTTGGTAAGTGTTCCAGCGCAGAGATCTCCGTCAGGATACGAGGCGCACAAAGTAAATATAACTGTGAAGTGTGAAGTGTGTTTAAAAGTGCACACCATCAAGACCGGTTAAGCACAAGCTTCTTTTGATTTGATTTCTTTCATAGCTTTCCATTTGCCGTAATGAGATCATCCACGCTCTGTCATTAGGCTGAAGCCAGTGAGGTGATAGTAGACCAATTATAGGCCGATATGCCTTTCATATCCAAATGAGCCTCAGGTGTGCAGGCCAACAGGAGCTGGGTTGCTCTTGTTCTGTCCCTTTTCATACATACTGGCTGCTGTTTATCTAGTTGGTTGAAGCTATTAGGGAACAGTGTGTGTTTTATGGGTGTGTGAGATCCCGCAGTGATGGCTCTTCTCTGAGATCTCCTGGGGAAGCTTGCTGGTCCAGCTTCAAACGAGTTGCCTTGTACCATCACTCAAAATCAACACAGATGGCTCCGCGAGCTGTCCGTGGATTCGGCGATGGTGAATTACGCTGCAGGCATGTATATTTCCCTGAGGGACATGCCGCCCTGACAAGCTCAGATGGGTTAAATGTTGAAAGGCTTTTTTAAAAATGAATTATACATAGGGTGTGTAGAGGAATCGGCAGTTTGCAAGGTGGAATATTAAAGCCTGATGAACGGAAAAGCTACATTTTTTGCATTAAAACTGGTGTTAGATTTATTTTGAATATTAGATTTGCTTTTAAGGATCTAGACTGGCAACCTCAAAGGTCACTGGCATTTAACCTCAGTTTGCCTCAAGGGGACTGTCCCTAAGATGGGTACTGTAACTTGCTTTAGATAAATGCATCTGCTAGATTACAAATTAAATTTTGGAGTTCTTCAGTTCAGAGAAGCCACGTTTAGCTGCCTTATTCAGTAGTTTATATTGTGCAGTTTGTATTCATGTCAATTGGGTCTTTGGTTGTTTACACTGATTGATCTGTCTTTGATCTGGTTTTCAGTGGACATCTGTAAATATTTAGAGTCTAAAGTTGCAGATGCAGGCATCTTTGGCTGCTAGTGTTCGGCAGACGAATTTGGCACGGACAAGCACAGCGGTAACAACATGACCAGCGACTGTTTTCCCTTTAGACTGTATTTTTCCTTTCCTTATTTATCGGTTCTGGTTGAGTCACTGACATTGAGGAAACAGCAGTGCAAGTGAAGTAAATGTAAATTGCAGCAAACTATATAGTTGTGTGTTGTTAGAACAGCATAATACATGGGCTTGTTGACCTTTAAAAAGGCGGAGATGTATGTACTTTTCCATATCCTCTTTGCTTTGTTTGTTTAATTATTGCAGGCAGGACCATGAAACCTTTTTAAAGTCATCAAAGAAACAATTAGAAACCAGAATTGACATGGTTTCTTTTAAGGTTATGTCATGTTGATCATTAAATATATTAATGGATTAATGGATTTTCGGTAGCCATTTGGTGTCCATTACTAAGCATGGGTCATGGTGGTTGACTGCAAACAGCCAGTCAGCCCAAATCTGATTGAAATCTGGTCATATTTAGATAGTCTGAAGCATGGTAACTGCTCGTAAATGGTTTCCTTAAAGGGATAGGCTAATTCTGCCAAAAATGAAAGTCATCTGTTATCTGTTGACTTTCTGGTTTGGAGCAACACGAAGAACAAATGATTTTGTAGGTCTGCCCTAGTCCTAGTACAAAACCACTGCTATAGACTCCCCTTGTTGTAGTTAGATTGAAAGTTTCCATTAGTACTTCAACCAAAATGAGGTCTGAACTCTTAGGCTTGCAACTAAACCTCAGAGTTATTTTGAACAAAACCTTTCAAAAAAGACATCATTTTGGCACTGCTCTCATTAGGCCTCATTTATGAAACATGAGCAGAATGAATTTTAGTGTGAATCATTCGTGAAGCCATTTTGACGTGAACTTTAAAATTCATCAAAATGTTAGTTGGTAAGAAAGAAATGTACACCTGCTCCCTACCAGGTTTAAAGCTTATGTGAAACATTCTGTGTCCTTTTGGCAAACTCATGACACTTCCTTTTAAAGTTCCTGTGCCGTTGCTCTCTTTTTCTTTTTTCAGGTTAAGATAACTAAAATGCAGCGCTAGTCACGGTCACTATTTAGTCCACAGCCGTAGATAGCGGACGGGTGGGACACGTATCGACCTAACGTATAATGACTACCTAAAATTCTTAAAAAGGAAATGCTAGTAATACATTTCCACTGTGGATATTCCAAATCATAGCAACTAAAGCTTTTCTAGTTGGGAAAAACGCTGTGCCACCGGCAGGTCATTTTAAGAAGAGGCTAAAAACGGTTTGGTAGACGCATGTTATTCAATATTTTTTGTTTGCATATGGCCTATTAATCTTCTTTGCATTTATTCAGTATGCTAGAACCAAACCTGAGAGAGTAGCCAAACCAGAATATACCATAGCGTTTCTGGACACGCAATTTGCGTAGCTGTAATTAATAAACGTGGATTATGCTAATGGTGAGTGAGCGTGCATGAGCGACCTATCAATGAATGATTAGAATTCATTAACATTAGAGATGCACCGATTGACCGGCTAGTGATCAGAATCGGCCGATATTTTTGCATGATCGGCCCAGATAGGTGACCGGTCATGCTCACGAGCTACGCAATTTTGTTTTCAAAGTCGTAAATGAATCGCTTCCGATTTTGAATGCAAAACTGCGTAGCTCGTCAGTGATCTACGGCTCTGTGTATCAACTGCGGCGCATCTTAAAAACAGCTGATTGAGATTTAGCGCTAATCAAAGAACCAGCTTTACTAACGTGATGCGCATGCATTGAACGACCATTAAATCGTCCAGCCCTACTTACAACGCACTTTAAAAAAAAAACATTTTTTATTATTTTGTTGCGAGAAGATCCTGTAATGTTTAATGATTTATTTTATTTTAAAAAATGCAAAAATCTGAATCAGCAGGTCACACTTACTGTAAAATTGGAAATCTGAATCAGCCAAGAAATTTGCAATCGGTGCATCTCTAATTAACGTACGTGTTTATCAAATCTGAAGTTTACGAATCATTTGTGAATCCGGAGGACAGTTTCAAGTTTCAAGTCGGTTTTACATGCAAACTACTCCAAATTTGCTCACATATTTACTCCAGTTTCATATTCATATTTACCCATTGTGTTTAATTTTTAGTGAAAAGTGAGCATCCACAGTTCTCCTGTTTAATGATAAAGTGGTGGTCAGAGTCATGTTGTGTGCTGTTTGAACCCATGCACAAGCTCCTGTTGAAATGCATGGTCTCAGTGAAACCAGCTTTTCTACCTTTCTCAGTCTCAGGCATGTTTGTTTCATTTCTCTTATGTGCCTCTGGTCTTTGATATTATCCTCAAAAAAAGACACACAATGTTCTTGCTCACCAGCGAATTGCAATTCACAGCATCTAAAATATGCCATACATAAACTCAACAATGAAACACAAAGACATCATGTTTTGAAAGCAAAGGCCTCCTGCTACGAAAAAAATTCAACGTCGCTACATTCTTTAATTGAAAACACTTTTTGTTCCCTCTGTCCATTGATAATAGGCTGTTCAAATGAAATTAAACATGCCTGCACATGTCCCTGTCCATTTGATCCCTCTCATGCGTCCTGTCAAAGTCCTGCTGGATCTTTCCCTTCCAGGCCCTTCCTAAAAAATAGCCTCTTCAGGCTGTCTTTGCTCAGTGGGGATGGGAAGTCTTGGCCTGCGGCCCAAGCTGGAACCTGAGATGATAATTACACCGTACTGCCCTTGTCAGGCCGCGTAGCCTAGCCATCTGCCCATACAATTACCCAGAACGAAGGAGGAGGGATGCTAGAGGAAGGTAGTGTGATGCTCCTTTGACTTGATGTGCTGCCCTGCTTAAGAGCAAAGCTTTTGCAGAATGGAGAGAGTAGCAGGAAATCAGCCCCAGTGGTTCTTTTTTAAGTGCAAGTCATTTTCCCTCTTGTTACATTCTCTTGTAGATGTTTAATAATGGAGGACTGAAGAAGTCTATGGTCTCAGAAGCGGCTGACATTCGCCTGTCAGGAGATCTTATGCTGCCTGTGTAGCTTAGTGTGAGAGAAAACCCTCCTACAGACATGTTCTGTTTCAGAGTCATCAAAGCTTTACGAAGTATCTTAAAAAAGACTGCTGTCCCATCTTTCCCCTTCCTTTTCTCTATTTAAAGCCTCTGCTGTAGGGCTGCAGGATTCGATTCATCAAAATAGTGAAAGATTGAAAAACCAATCTTTCTTGACTTCTGTTACCAAAATAAAAACAGTTTAACACTTGAAAATGAAGAAATGAAAGATTTTACTATTATAATTTTCTGTTGTATTGTAACAGGAAAACTATTGATTGTTGTTATGGTGAGTTATAGTTCATTTTTACAAAACTATTGTTTTTATTTTATTTCATGCAGTAATGCTGCACAACTAATTTAAATAAAACTGAAATTGCCGTTTAATCAGCTGCTATCAACAAAAAAGCTGCTTTAATTGCCCGTTGCTAGGTTTACTGCAATAGTCTGTTTTGATAATGTTCCCATTATTAAGCCACAACAACAGTTACGTTGCTTGCCCACTGTTTTGTAAGTCCGTTAGTAAGCATATTTTAACCACACTGATTTTCAGTCGTTTTTTTTTTTTATGATAAATATTGCAATTAGTTTTCTTTCCTAATTCACGCAGCCCTACTCTGCTGTTTCCCTTGTTTTCTGACAGCAGAGATCAAAGTGAAATAGATGACAGAAGGGTGCGTCTTTGTTTTTGCCTCTAATCAGAGAGGAACAAAGTTGATTTCCTTTTTTAGAACTGATGTACCAGAGGAAGCAGTGGTCAAAACTGCTCTTTTTTTTTATGATGAATGAACTCTCTCGACTACTTCAGGTTGGAGACAAGCCCATGTCCATGTTGTCAGCTTTACGGATAATCAGATTTTTCAAGTGTGCAAAAAGATAATCCACTGAGACGAGCGCTTTTGGCATGGTGAATATTACAGGCACTGTCCTGTATGAAAAGAGACGCAGTGAGCCTTTGTTGGAGACGGAGCTGTCTATTAAAATGCAAAATTGGCTTGAATGCTGACCTGCTGTGAAGCGCCTGAAAATGCAGATAGTGCCACTGAGTTGATGGAGGACTTACTGTTAATTTTTTTCAGTTTTGTGAACGATAAATGTAGATAAGCAGTCAAGGTAATCGTCTTATGGGAAGCGTCCTGGTCACATTTCAGCTATGATAGCATTAGGTAACAGCAGATTGGTTACAGCTGTCAAGCTTTCCACCAAATGCGCACACTCATTATCAAGATGGTCATTTCAGCTTTAGTGCCTTCTAATGAAAAGAAGAATTGGATGAGAATTAAATTAGGCAGTACACCAAATGCATTCATGCTGACGGCCAAAGCTTTTCGAGTTCCCGATCCTGTCTAGAGTTTTTTTTTTTTTCAGTAGAAAGCCTTGTGTGATATCTGATGCCAGATATCAGACAGGTACGTGTCTTATTTAAGTGTTCTCTGTCTCTCATTCTGCAGGAATCGACTACAAGACCACCACGATCCTGTTGGATGGGCGGAGAGTGAAACTAGAACTTTGGTAAGTGGATCACAACTGCTGTTTTTTTTTGTTCCCCTCGAGACAGAACAGTGACTGGTGTAAACAATGGTAAAAGCAATTGCTGCTTGCTTTGTATATAAACAGTTCTCAATTTTCTGGTTCCCCTGATTGAATGCTGAAAACAGGCTACTGCCGTCTGCTTGTATGGTAGTAGTGCAGAGGGCAGAGCGTATATGCACTTTGGCCGTCGACTCTAGTCTGTCCGGTGTGTTCTTTTTTTGCCATGGTTCAGGTGATTTAAGGCAAATCCACAGACGGCTATCCTCAGCCTCACCTTTGGCATCGTTTTGTGCGTCTGCACCCTTGAGTTATTGTGTTATAATTAGGCTTCATTCGACAGACAGCAGGACCCTGTACCATGATGGTGGCTAAACAAACTCAGGGTTACAGGATTAGTTTTGAGTTGACAAAACCAAACCACTCCAATCCGGGTTTGTTGGTACCATGAAGCTGATTATCAACTTATTTTGGTCATCTCAGGCTTGATCCTGACTTAATGGAGCGTGTGCACATGAAAGTGTGACATCTGCAATGAGCAGCCAATCACGAGCCTTGAAACTGTGATACACTTCTTGTGAGAGAGTCAGTGTAATTCACTACCAAAGACTAAACAATTTAAACCCAATTACAAAGAAAGATGAAATGATCTATTAATGAAAGGAAAACTTAAATGTGCCATAGAATGTAAGACTGAATTGACCTTGGCATGGTTGAATAATAACAGTTCAGTACATGGACATAACATACTGTGAGTCTCAAACACCAT
>JAUMHQ010000048.1:13008977-13021207 GCA_032361165.1 Enteromius paludinosus
TATATTAAAAACAAACACTCAAGCTCGGCCCATATTTAAAAAGTAACGCAAAAGTAATATAACGCATTACTTTCCATTACAAGTAACTAAGTAACGTTATTAGTTACTTTTTTTAGGGAGTAACACAATAATTAAATAAATAAAAAAATACATAATACATTTCATTAATTAAGAAGCACAACTCTTTGCAACACTGATTTTATCAGAATATTAGAATAATTTCTGAAGGATGACACTGAAGACTGGAGGAATGACTGCTGAAGTTTTAGCTTTGTGTCACAGAAATAAACTATATTTAAAAGTGTATATATATAAAAAAAAAACCATCATTTTAAATTGTTGCAATATTGATGTTTTTGTTCTGTATTTTTGAGCAAATAAATTGATTATAATCGGAAACGTTAAAAATCCTATATCTGTAGTATACTTCTGTGACGGTTTGAGTAAAATAGTAAGATTATCACACTTTAGATTTTCTTTATTGCAGTATTTAAAGTTCTCTTTTTTCTATGTAAGTTTATTTTTCAGGAGTCTGTAGAGTAGGATGGAGGCCAGACGGGGCCTGCTGCCTTGTAAGTCCAGAGCTTTTATGTCACAAATGTGTGTACTACCCATTGAGCCATTCCTCCGACACAGAATGATTAAATCTTTGCGGTTAGAGTAATTGAGATGCAGAATCAGCACTAATGTAGCAAGCCATATGTTCAGTTTACATAGTAATTTAATCTTAAATTTAAGTCAATCCAATCACACTAAACACAATTTTAAGCAAATCCTTTGCACACTGTAGATCAAGAAGATCAAGCTCTGTAGCTACAGTTTTCTGCAAACAAAAGCATCTCTTTTGCCACTGATTGCCATTTAACCATAAAAATATTCTAATTATATACAGTGGTATATAAAAAACTATGAAAAAAATATTGACCTGTTTTTGCCTCCAAAACATGACTTAATTTCATGTTTATGATACGGTCTGTTAATGTTTATTTAAGTTACAGAATTGTCATGCCATTCAGACTTCTCAAGAAAAGGCACAAGAGAACTATTCTGTGTGTGATGTGGGGTTGACAATTAGCTACCACTTAACTAGTAACACTTAATTTGATCTTGAGGTAGTATATATAACAGACTTACTCTATTTGAACAAATGTACAATATTCTGCTGCCTGCTTTCTCTTCCGTCTCTCCTGCTCTTTTCGACCCATATTATACACTGCTGGACGCCGCCTCACAGATTAAAAAAAACGCCAGTTGCTGCGCAGACTTGTCACATGTCGCGTTTATTTTTTTTTGGTAAATTGTTTTGTAATAACGTGTTATTTTAAATAATGCCCAACAATTTTAATCTGTCTCAAAAAAAAATTCAAGTGGGGCAGTGGGGGGTGGGTCGTTCGAACTTGGTATGTCCACCTATTGAAGCAATTACAGCAGCACATCTCTCTGGAGTAGTGTCAGTATATTTCCTGAGAAATTCAGTAATAATGTTATCCCATGCATTCCGCAACTCAAGTCAAAGTAGATGTATGTACAATAGATCTGTCCAGTGTACTTTCAAACGCACCCCAAATTTGCTTGACGGTTTGAGGTCCTTACATTGAGGGGAACAGTCCCTCATTTTCAATGTTCCAGTAGATTCCTTCTGTTGCATTCCTTCTAGCAATAGTTGTGTTGTAATAGTATATTGTAACGACCAATTGAACGAAAGTACCAGAAACCTCTTAAATATAGCAAGTCTTCTAATTTTGTACATTTTCACAGCAATCGCAAGTATTTCATTATATTATAGTAAAGTAGACATTTTACAAGTGACATGTTATTTTGAAGGACTCTTAAAAGTGTGAATTGTACTAATTCTTCCCTGTCTGCTGCCTTTAATTTCACTGCTCATGATGACGCTAGAGAAGTGTGCATTCTTCAGCCTTGTCATATGTCATTTTCATCCAGAGTGATTAGTCAAACGACATATACAGCAGGGGGTCCAGCTGAGCAGCTGCCATTAGGAGAAATGGAAAAGCTAACGGATAACTCTCTTCAGGTAATGCAGACCTCCTTGGCATGAACATATTGCCAAAGTCACCTCTGGATATCAGGTTATTTCTAACTTAAAGACCATGTAACATGAGTCCAGCCTTGAGACCCTGATAGCAGCATTATGTCCATCACAGTGCGGTGGTGATACTATGGTGACCAAACCTTTCCTTTAAAAACTCCCAGGTAAGCACGATATAGTGGCTGAAACTAACATCAGTTAAAGAGGAGGGAATCCAAAAAAGGCTCACTATAGCTTTGTATATCCCTTCAGCCTATCACCAGGAAGGAAGAGTAGATAGCAAGCCTGCCAGAATCTCCCATAGCTTCTGCTGGCCTGTGCTTTAAAGAAAAATGCTTCCCTCTCTCGGCCTTTAAAGGATGAATATTTTACATTTATCAGCGCCGACAAGATTCCAGTGACATAATTTATTTGCTCCTCCAACTGAATTTTAAATGCTCGGTGTTTCAAGTTATAAACCTTCTGCCTGAACATGTGGCGAGGTGAGGTACTTATATCTCTGTTCACGTGAATTTGCATTGTTCTGCATTGCAAAACATTAAGTCCAAGCCTCGGCACAGGGAGTTTCAGACCACCTTCCAGCTGCACGTTGTCACCATAAATATGTGTTTTCCAGGAAAGCTTGTAAGCGTCAGATGCATCAGGAAGATGTGCCCGTTTTCTTAGCCACGAGTCTGTTTTATCTCAGAGTGGAGGAACCTCTTTGGCTCCCCTGATCCTCCACATTGCATAATCGAAGCGGCCACGGTTTCGCAAGCTAATGACATGGTTCATGAGAGGGGGGGCTTTCTCGCTCAGCCACTGTCTGTCCCAGAAACAGCATCGAAAATGCGTAATTTGAAATTCCCAGCCAGCATAATTTGTCAGGCTGGGTGCTCTGTCATTACTCACTGTGTCAGGTCAGGCAAATATTTATTGGGTGCCTTCAATAATAAATGGAACACTGGAGCATCTGTCACTTTGGGTTTGGGAGATGAGTAATAAGCCCATGTTGAAGGGGCCGTGCAGAAGATGTCCTCTGCGCTTGGTAAAGCTCCACTGATACAAGCCCCCCCACAGTCCATCAGCTAACCGTCGCCATGGGGCATTAGTCATGAATGAGCTCCAAAATAATATCAAAGCTCGTAATGAGGTGAATTAATAAGGTTACAGTATAAGGAATGTGCCTCGGTATTTAAAATGCATCAGTGTTCAATGTACCCTGAATTCCCTCGTCCCATCTTTGCACATTTATATTTGCCTGTTTTTTCACTCTAAAAGGGGAACTAATGGCTGCAAATATGAAGCCCGGAAAGGCGCACGCTTTACGGCAACCGAGTCTTCCGCTCTCGAACGTTTAATGTGGCGGGATGGGTCGTTATGATAATATTTCTGCCAGCAGTACAGCAGTCGGTTTTGCTTTAAGACCCGCCTGTCACACGAGCCCCGCTAGTGCTTGTTTCCCTGCACAGGATGCTGAGTGAATGAAATACTACAAAATATATGTATGCCGCCTTCCGCCCAATATTCAGCCTTTTTCCTGCACCGCTAAAACGCCAAATGTTCAGATTCATGCACACAGTGAATAAGTGCATAAATGTCAAATAGATTGTAAACAGCCTCCTGTACTATTGTACGGTGGGAGTTCAACCTAGATATGGTTCATTTAATTCTGACCAGGTGGTACCTGACTCTACAGGGCTTCAAAACAAACATTCATCATTTGAGCGAGAGCGCTCAACCGCTGGCTTAATATCTGTCCCGCCGCGCGCACGTGACCTCACGCGAAGCCCAGGCTGCTCTACTGAGAGTAACAGGCCAGGAGCGTTCAGGCTTCATCATATTTATCTTTTTTTTTTGTCCCCGCTGGTACAGTAGGTTCGTCGCGGTTCTATGCTGCCGATGCCCCATTTGTCACACACGTCAGGAAATATTTCCCCTCCGCTAACACAAATACCAGCATTATGCATATGCAAGTTAATTCATGTTCATCCATTATGCCATCATTACTGTGATTAATTCTCATAACAAGCACTGTTGCCTGCAGAAAGCGAAGCCTTGTCCCGCAGTTTCGTGCCATTGGTGAGAATTGCTCAGATGCCGTGGAAGGGATGCATGTTTTTTCAAGCAGGCACCTCATTATCATCTGTGCAGGGCGTGTAATGCTCACAGCGAGCGGGTTGAGTACAAAGTAGCAGATGGAGGGATAGTTAGGGCCGCTTGATTAGATCAGTGTCTAAGATCGTTTCATGATCTTGAGTGCAGTTGAGTTGTTAAAGTCAAAGCCTGTTGAGGATAGGATTGGTGACGTTGAGGTCTGTGATCTCACACCAGTGAAAGACAAAACGGGCCTTGTTCCTGTGATGCATCTGAGCACTTTCTAATGGGTGGAATGTGCCTTAATCGAATCCAGCTAATTTATACCATGCCAGATGGTGCCTCGCGACGGCCCAACCTAAACTGCGCTGGCAATTTTATGGCTAATTTGTATTTATATTCTTCTCCCGAAACAAATAGAGGTGGGGTAGATGCTCCGTGGGATTGCAAGCTCATTTAACAGGCAGAATTGATCTTCTCGGCGGCGGGACCGCCGAAGGGGCTCCTCCTGGGAAGGGGTGAAGAGGAGCCAGAGACGTTTCACTTAATTGAGGCTTAAACTTGGCTGCCTCTTTTGCCCTGCTCGTACAATAAAGGCACCTCTGAGCATTGCTGGGAAAATGGAGACTATTTGTTCAGGGGGGGTATTCAGATTTTTCCACGCCATTAATCTAATTTCTTTTCCAATCCAGATGCCTATTAACGATAACCTTCTTGGCACATGGCTGAATCAAATTTGCACATCATTTGCAAAATTTGAAGATTAAATAAAGCAGAAGTCACTCTCTCGACACGCTGTGCTTTTGCACGTTATGGCTCTTGGTCAGCTGTGTGTGTGATATTGGCTTAGCCTATGCATTATTCATTCACCTAATTATAGAGATATGCATATCTGATTCTATCTGTTTTATGTCTTGTGGTACCAAGACAAACCTGATGTATGTAGGCTATAATATATCAAAACCCTTTTGCCTTTCCTCCAGCTGCTATCATGCCTTTTGACAGCAAACAAGCTGCTAAGGTTGGCGATAGGAGGGGCTCCTTTGCAGTAAAAGCCTGACAGTTATTATTTACATGAATATTGCCTGTTAGAAGTGTCAACCGGTGATATGTTTGGGATATGTTCTTTATGATAGATAGATGAACAAGTGTCCTTTTAACTGTTTCTCAAACAAAATGCTGATGAATCAAATGCAAATGATACCAAAGATGCTGGTTTTAATTTAAATCCAAAACAGAATGGCCTGACTCTAGCTTTGTGAAATTATGCTACATGCAACATCTGCACAAAACAGAAACAAATAGAAATGAATTCAATAGATGCATAGCCTCAAGGATAGATGGATATAAAGTTGATAGCTGGATTAATAGGTATACAGGTAGGCAGGTAGATGATGTATTTATGTCTAATGTTGTTTTCATTGCATGTTCTCTAACAAAAAAAGCACATTCTGTTTTCCTCTCAGCCGATCAGATAAGAAGTAACGATCAGCAGTGGAAGCCTGCATTAACCTGACCTTTGGGCTTATCTTTCCTTAAATTTCCTTTATAATCGTGTGTTTTGGTTTCCTCCGGGAAAGTTTGATATCTTATTTCTTCCCTCTTACAGGAAACAACTTCAGCTTTAAAACTAAAGCTCCTGCTGTGCTCTTGTATTTGTGAGTGAGCACGCAGTCTGTAATGGATGATAAACTTTATACTAGCTGCTGCTAATGTGGGCGCCGCTCCCATTGTTCACCATTATGTGAATATCGGTGTAGGAGTTTGTTCAGAGCTTCGCAACACGCCACATCGTGCATGCATCAAATGAAGCCAACCTGATCCCCAGCAGCACTGAACTCAGTTAATATGAGCTGCAAAAATGGGGAAATTTGTCAATACTCACATGCTCGATCTGTCTCCATTTGCCATTTGTGGGAAATGTTTGCCTCAATGAGCATAATGGCTGCTGATTTATCCACATCAGACGGGTAATGGAAGGTTTTCCTTTTAGCTAATGGGAACGTAAACATCATCCATTTGAGTTTATATAAATGCACACAGTTAAATTGTAAGAAACTCAAATTGAATTTTCCGCTATTAATAGTTGTTATTTATTTAAAGGTACACAAAAATCTCATTTCCTGTGTACTGTATATGTGTGTGTGGGGCAGATTTTGCCACAGGAATGTTAAAACCTAGAATCATTTAAACTGTAAGAGGAAAAAGTCTCTCCCAAACCAAAATATTAAAGTCTGTTGACTTATCAAATGTTAAAAGTTCATCTTGGTGCTCCAACTGTCCAAGTTTTGTTTTGTTTTTTAAATAATACATTTTTTTACTTTTAAAGTGGCTTTCCAAACCCCAAGGTAGCTTAATTAGCATTGGATTAAACTTTTAGCTGTTTATGGATGTTGACCCATATTTTGTGGAAACAGGGTCTTTAAGGTGAATATTGAGTTTTTTTGCAGTGGTTCTGTATGGTTTTAATACAGTTGGTCTTATGGGTGGAATATGCCTTAATCGAATCCAGCTAATTTATACCATGCCAGATGGTGCCTCGCGACGGCACAACCTACACTGCGCTGGCAATTTTATGGCTAAGTTGTATTTATATTCTTTTCCCGAAACAAATAGAGAAATAATATGTTATGTACTTTCTTTTTTCACTCCCTAGTGTTCTTCATTGAAGAAGTCTCACCATGCCCTGTGCATGCAATCATAATCGTGAATGTTTTTAAAACACTGAAAAATTGGACTGTTAAGAGTACAGATGCTCTTTTATGGTTTGCGCTTTTTGGAAGAATGACAAGTCACTTACTAAACCCTTGAAAACACAGCTTACTGTACTGATAGAACAAAAAGATGAATTAAAGATTTTTTTTTTCACTATAGCCTACAAAACATATTAACCCTTAACATGAGGTTTTACATTATTTTGTCCTAACCCTGCATATATACTCTGTATATATAGTGCTCATTTTTTGCAATTTGCAACATATGTGTGTACAGCACATGTATGTTAATCTATGTTTCTTTTTGGCTGAATGTCATGTGTCTGTTTCTGTTCATTTTCATATATATATTTAGTGTATGTAAGTGTTCACAGTGAGCGGGGGCCTGCACAGGTGGCACCGCAGGACTTCCTGTCAGGGCTATCTGACAGCTGTTCAATAAGACCTGATGTGCTGGGCTGCCAGTGCCACATTTATCTTCTGCCCGCATCTTATCTGCAGCGTCTCAGCACTGAGAAACTGTCAGCCATTAATCAGTTTCATCAGTAGTTAATGCTGCCCTCTGCACCCCCTCCAAACACTCACACACACTCAACACTGCTCACCTGGCCTTGCGTTGTTTCTATGTCTGGCAGTCTGCAAAAAGGTGGGAGTTTTCATTAGCTCCTTGTCAAGGTTTAGTCTAATCCAGGCAGTGGGTTTGAAGCTGCACTGCAGTCCTGTCTGTCAATCAAAGCAGCTTCACATTTTTGTGGGAATATAATGTTTTAAGTCTAAGAGTCATAAATAAAGCATCGCTTTTAATTGACAATGCAGTCTGATGCTGCCCTAGAGAACTAATCAATACAAATACATTTTCACAAAAAAATTATTTTAGTAATGCAGTGATGTATCATTTCTTCTGCTTGTGCTCAAGAAGTAAATAATGAATTCATTGGGTAGCAAGTAACAGGTTTTGTCAGTATCGGTGAAAGTTAGAAATGTTTATAATGCTTATTTTAGTTCATCTGTCAAATGCCTCTTACAAAGTTCAGATGTAGCTCAAAGGGCTTAGTTTGCATACTAAGGCTGCAGATGCTGCAAGCTCAATTTCGTGCGCCATCGAATTCCGAAATATGTCAGATCGTAATTCATAATGCAGTGCGAGTGCAGATTACATTCTTCCAAGTGTTATTCTTGGTGTCATGGTGAAGCAACAGTTTAAAGAGAATCTTGCCTTCGAACTAAGTTAGCTAAAGTCAATATGTTTTGAGCAACTTACCTGAATATCAACACGTTTCATTTAGTGGTCTTCAGTGTTACACAATCCTTTCTAATATGCTTTTTTTAGGCTTAAGAAACATTTCTTAATTATTATCAATACAGAAAACAGTATTAATATAAAAAAAAGTTTTTAATGCAGGTTTTTTTCATTATTCTTTGCAGAATGGAAAGTTCAAAAGAACAGATTTATAATGTCCCTTGTCTGTTTCGATTACATCATTAATTGATCTTTACCTCACATCTATGCCATATGTACATGTACAAGCTACTACTACATATACTGTAAAACATTACTTTGGTGTAAAGCTGCTTTGCAATGATCTGTATTGGGCAAAGCGCTATACAAATAAATTAGAATTGAATAGAATATATTTGAAATTTTTTTTTATTTTTTATTTTTTTTACCAATGTAAATGTCATTATTGTCACTTTTGATCAATTTAATGTGTCCTTTGCAACCATTTTCCTTCAAAAATATAAAATCTTACGAACTTAAAAAAAGTAGGTATCTTTAAAGCTGTTATATATAGACTGAAATTTTTTTAATTGAAGATTAATTACAGGGAACGTTCTTATAACTTTGGCTAATGTTCTGTAAAGGTTATCATTAAAGGTTTGTTGTTCATGTAAAATTCTAAAAACATTAGGATAAAAACATGATCATTGTGTTGTTGGTGGAATGTTCTAAAAATGTTTTAAATAAGGTTCTTATAACCAAACAAGAACGTTAATACAACGTCTAAAAAAACTGGACAGTTTGAATGTTCTAAGAACATAAAAAAAAAATAATGTTTCTAATATGCTAATATGCTTTTTTTTATTACAACTTAATCAGAATGATATGGGAACGTTTCTATAACGTAAAATCGTCAGCTGGGTAGCCAATCAGCCTATACCCAAATGTACATTACTATAATTTATTTGATCAGGGGTTACAAACAGCTTCCCCGTGGTCCTAGGACAACTCAACAGATGGAATTGTTCATAACACAGACTAATCAACACAAGAGCGCACATTATTTGTGTGTTTGTGGTCAATCGGCTACGCACTTGTTTCTTTTTTTAATTCTTGTTTGAGTATGGCCTAAAGAATTAAAATACTCTTGGGATTTTACAAATCCATGTAAATTCTCTTCAGGGATGGTGCCTACCTTTCACATGCCTTTGGTTTATTGTTGACTTGATTTCCTTCCTCTCTTGATTGTAATCACAGATACAATTTCAGAATTTCATCACGCCATTTTTATCTTAGCTGCAGCATATCGTGACAGTGATTGAAAGCTTAAAATGCTTTAAACAGTGTGGAAGGCCTCCAGTGCAGTTCAGATTAATGTCGCCACCCGGCTATGAAAAATATTTGCCTGAATAATTAATCGCACTTCCTTCCTTTCTCCTCATCATTCATTTATTCCTTCATTTTATTCTGGAGCAATTACTGTAGCCCATGTCCTGTTCATCGGTCCAGGGACTATTATTAAATCCTCTCCTCTTGTTTTTCCCCTTTTGTAGCGCAGATACAGAGCGGACCAAAGGTTGCGCCCACCTGCTTGATTTAAGACTCCTCTGAACAATTAATGACCGTGTCACATTATCACAAACAGGGAGAACAGAAGCCGGAGGATTTGTTGAGTGTTTTTTCAGCATTCGAAAATGGGCACTGCAGAATAAATTAGCTCAGTATTGACTTGGATCACGCTATTTCCTGCCAAATGCTAGAAAACATAAAACCCTCCCTGCAGTTAAACAGGCCCAGATCCAGGGAGAAAAAGCTGCCCTGGAGGGACTGGTTTCCTAATGCTTCACATGCTTACAGGGTTCATGTTTACAAAGACAGTGCCACAGGTAGCATGTAAAACATGGAAGCAAATAGGGTCTTTTTGCCTATTTATGATGCACACCAAAGATGTGGTATCTGAGCTTGATGACTTAAAGAATAGGTTTGTGCCTTGTGACAAACCACAGTGGATGATTTAGGACAAATATACATTTGGGATTTGCATTGGCAGGCTACAGCATATGTGTCTTTGCTTTATAATCTTTGATTTGCCCCGGCTGGATATTTCTGCCTCTTTCATGTTTGTGAATTAATTTGAAGTGCTAGGCAACTGAAGCATTTCAGAGAAACAGTGTTAATCCTCAATGACTTTAAAGCAGCGTGCTGTTCCATCTTTATAAATTGAGCCGCTGACCTATGCTTTCTTTTAAAATGCTGTTGCTACACTTGTAGTCTTGTTTCAGTTTTTTGTACACGTAACATTTATCTTGAGCTCAGCGTGACAGCAACAATAATTGGTAAAAAAGCACAGCTGGTATTCAGTTTTTATTTAGATGATTTTTCTCTTTACTGAGAAGTTATTTGTTATTATGTGCTCCGATCACCTGTTTGTATCAGAGCAGTGTGTCTGAGGATAAAAATACTAAGGAACTAGGAACTTTCTGTCAAAATCAAGAGTGTGTGTTTGCTAGTGCTTTTGGCTTTGTAGTTCTGGGAAATAGTTACCCTTTCACTATCGGTCACAAGCGCTGCCTGTCGTGTCTGGGCCGAAAACACGCTCAGGTGGCGTTCGTGGATGGTCAATGCGCTCATTGCGAGTGGATGACCATGGCTACGTTGAGGACCCGTCTCTCATTCGTGAGCAGGCTCCCCTCGCGTCCTTCCCATGGGAAAACGCTGGACCGTTCGCGTTTCATATCTACCGCGGTGAGGCGCTTGGGGGACCTCCAGGTGACCGTCCAGAATGCTCCGTCTGGTTCCAATACCGCGCGGACTTCTGCAGCAGCGTGTAGTCCCATGGTGTTTCCGGAGGAGACCGCTCCCCCCGTAGCAGGGCCTAGTGTGTCCTTCGGTGCACCCCGAGAGATTGAGATGTCTGACGTCTGTTCCGTCTGTGCCCCGTGTGCTTGCAGCCGACCCTTCGCGGCTGGATGACTGGTTCCTGGGGGCTAGAGATGCAGCAACGCCGCGCTCTCCCCCGGTTCCTTTCTTCCTGGAGGTGCCCAAGCACTTCGGCCCTCACCACGCTCAATGGCGGGCCAGCCAGGGGGTACGAGACTGTTCCCCAGGTCGAGTGCCCCGTGGCAGTACATCTGTGCCCGCGCGGCGCTGCTTCCTGGAGGGGCCAGCCGCATCTCCCGTCCAAGGCATGTAAGCTGTTGTCTGCTCTGGCTACACTCCAAGTGTAACAGGCAAAAGCTCTGAAAGAGCTGCACGAGCAGGGCCTGACCAAGGGGTGATGCGGGAACTCCGCACTGCGACTGACCTCGCTCTACGGGCGATGAAAGTCACAGCTCGAGCCCTTGGCCTGGTGATGTCCACTGCGGTGGTCCAAGAGTGCCACCTTTGGCTAAACCTGGTGCAGGTGCCCGACACCGAGAATGCTCGCTTTCTCGATGCCCCCATCTCCCAGGCTGGCCTATTCGGCGACACTGTCGGGGACTTGGCCCAGGAGTTCATGGCAGTTCAGAAGCAGACTGAAATTATGTCACACATCGTGCTCCTCTGCCTGCTCGTCATCGAGGGCATCCCCCCGTGGCACCCAGAGAACCATCTGCTCCGTCCCCGGCCGAAGCACACGATGCTAGGCTGGCTGCACAACGACGTCGAGCTGGCCGCGGGCACGGGACCCCGTCTGCTCAGGGGCTGGCCAAGAGCTCCCGGAGGGGCGGGAAGCGCTTCTGAGACAGGCAAACCGGAGGTGTTCAGATCTGCTCTGGCCCCCTTCGAGCCCTCTCAGTCTGCAGATATTAAATATCTGAAGACTGCGCTCCTTATAGCGCTGGCCTCTATTAAGAGTGTAGGGGATCTACGAGCCTTCTCTGTCGATGAAGAGTGCCTACAGTTCGACCCGGCTGATTCTCGTGTGATATTGAGACCCCGGCCCGGTATAAGACTAGAATATCACACCTTTTAACTTTTCATCAGTCTTAGTACACAATATAACTACAGAAGTGCCAAGTTTTAAATAGGAATAGCGAGATGCTAACAGTCTAATCAGATTCATTGATCTATGCTAAGCTACAGCTAAAAGTGCAACCGCCAGGCCCAGAGATTTTAAAAAATGGTAAAACGCAACTGTTTAACTCTAGGGGATTTGGAAAATGAGCCTATTTTCTTAAAAAAATAAGTT
>JAUMHQ010000048.1:13040012-13053420 GCA_032361165.1 Enteromius paludinosus
ACGAATCCCTTGAAATATATCATCTGATCGATGTCTTGAGGTGTGGCAACCGTAGTATAAGCGGAATAATTGACTCCAGACCGTTGAATTATAAGAAAAATAATGCACACCCGAGGTGTAACGGCCACGATCACCACGATCACTTTTTCTAATAATTCAACGGCCCGTCGTCAATTATTCCTTACATAATATTTCATTTATATTTATATATTTAAATATACTTAAATATATACGCAAATATTTATTCTATTATTCTTATTTAAATTTTTTTGTATGTTCTACCTTTTGCTATAATGACAAGTCATATCTAACCTTTTGTGCAAAGTAGGTCACATGGTGAGTTTCACAAATTAGCTTAAATTGAAATATAGAAGTATTGTTTAACTAAAAAGGACTCTTTCTAAATTTATTGCAACTGTGATGCTACGGATGTATTTCGGAATTTAAAATAGATATTAAATTCCAGATTTTCAATATATATATTTTATATATAAAACATACTTGCTTATCATTGCTCTTTTGTTAATTTTGACTGCTTCCATTGACTTTATTTGTAAGTCACTTTGTATAAAAGCACCTTCTGAAGTAAATATCAAAGCACCATGGTCTTACCATCTGGTATCATCACCCATCACCGTACCATAGTACTTCCACAGCCGTTCGTGGCACTTGCTAATGATTCAAGCCTGTCATTGAAAATCTTGTTTTCTCATTATTATCTTAGGCTCAGCCAGACCCTGTATTTTTCAGCCCGACAATTGCTTTTTGATGCCGTGCCATTAATCCACTCCCATTTCTCACCCATGTCAGTGCCATGTGTCTTCAGTACGTGGGGCCAGCAGGTTCCCACCAACAACAGAAATAACATGACCCAAAAATTATCCTAGCATGCAATTACCATAATGGCATCAACGGTCTTCTACAGCCAATGCTGCAGGCTTTGAAAGAGCTGTGTTTTTCCTGATTGCAGACTCTTTGAAGAGCGACGGCCTCCCACACAGGCCTTTGTTTCTGCAGCAGCACAGCAGGTCGGGGGGCTGACGGAGGCTGACAGGTCTCTAAGGCTCAGGTGATTGCTGAATATTGTCGCCCTTTTCATCGATGACACGGAGCGAATGATACAAGAGCCTCAAGCTTTGCTGCTGACTCTGAATACTGGTGAGTCTGATTGATATGGAGTTGATGGAAAGATTATAAACTTAGCTTTTACTCTTAGAGTCGCAAACGTACTCATATACATGCAAAACACACTCCTTTGCTTTTTAAGTGGACTGGGTGGCTGGGATTTCATCCATGAGTCTGTCAGTGAAATCGAGGCAACAGCCTTCAATCATCGTCTCAGAAATGACACAGCTCGTGCGGTCATAATTAAGGTGCTAGTGATTTCCATGAATAATGTCTAATTCCGATTGCGGTTATGGAGGCTCGTCTTTAACGCGTGGTTGCAAATAGCTTCATGTTAATTAGACCATGTAAGCCTAGCATAGGCAGAGGAGGAGTGTGTTTCTGCGCTTTGATTGTCGGTTGGCTTGATTGTGGATGCTTTTGCTAAATTTAGTGGCGCTTTTTATCTTTAAACAGCTACATGCAAAATTAGCATCGCCACCTACACTTCACACTGAAGCTCAAGTATTTAGTTCTAAACGCAGAAGTTTCTCTCAGTGATGTTGGCAGGTATTAGTGTCTGTGTCGTAGGCACTCAGAGACTAATTCTTGGGTTGAACCTAACTTAATTGTGGCTTTATTTAACATGAAACATAAGTATAAACTCAGAGACATTGTGTAGCAGAAACCGAACTGAACTTATTGAGTAAAGTTTAAATTCAAATCGAAATACTTGCAGTATTAGCTGGCAAAATCCCACACAAGGGTGCATGCTGGGTGTTTATTTGGACAACCAGAAATGTCCTCAACACAATGCACAAGACTCATTTCATAGTGTTGGGCTAATGCATAGTATTGTGGATATTTTGTTGTGCTATACACTACTGAGCCACCGTATTAAAATGTTATCTGGAAGAGCAGAGAATAAGAATGTTACACTTAACATTAAAAGTGCTTAACTTCCTTACTATTACTTATCTGAGATAAGTATCCTTGTAATGAGCGATGTGGTTCTTTCATGAACAATTTATTGCGTCTGACATGTGGCAAATGAACAGAAGACTCTGCATGTAAACTGCTCATTTATATTTCTTATAAATTATCTTTGGCTGTATTATATTGATTTACCAGTTCAGAATATTAAGACTACTGGTAGGCTAGATGTGTTCAGGGAATTTGGCTGTTGAAAATATAATTTGTTAAAATTAATTTATGCATTTATGTTGATGTTACTTAATCGAAATGTCCATGTACGTTTCTGTTCAAAGTGATATGAATATGAATTTGACCACTGAATAATATTGCTATTTAAATTTTACTTGTAATAAGTCAGGATCAGTTCTAGACATTTGGAGGCCCTATAGGGAAAATTAATATTGGAGGCCCCCTGCACTTGTTCCTCCCACATTTCAGAATAAATAAAAAGCACTTAAAAAAATAAAATTTATTTTTATACAAAATTAATTTCATTAATAAAATTAATTTAATTAATCAAAAAGTTTATGATAAAAATATATGAAAGGTAATCTAAACCAGCTCTTCTTCTTGACCATTGCCACTGCCAGCTTTTCTGCTTTTTTAAAAACAATTTGATCAATAACTGCTTCATAAGAAATCTGCTGGGCAAGTTCTCTATTAATGCTAATGAAAGCAAGTCCACTGAGTCATTCCATATTCATTGTGGAAAGCAGATGATTCTTAACAAGCCTCAGTTTTGAGAAGCTTCTCTCTGCCGCTGCTACAGTTACTGGCAAGGTAACTGCAATACTGAGCACAATCCAGAGATTTAGTTCCTGCAGTTGCTTCATGGTGAAGAAATCTCAGAAGCTCAATCTCAATGTCTTCACAGTGTTTCCTCCTTGACATGGTTGCAACATCATTAAAATTCGAAAGGAATACCAAAAGTGTCCACAACGTTTTCTGAAATTTCTCCTTAAGGAAATGAAATGAAGCAACTCGTGTTACCTAGTCTCTTGTGTTTGAGAAGTGCCTCAGTGTTCTTCACAGAGATCTTTTAAGTTGCTGTAAAGACAAAAGCCCTATTTGAGTTTTGGTAGAAGCAATCAGGTTTGAAGTAACATCCAGTTGCATATGGGGAGAGTGGATAGCTTATTGACCTGGCCGACAAGTGTCAGAATGTCAAATCAAAAAGAAATAAGAAAAAAGGAAAAAAGTTCTCCAGAAAGAGCTTGGGCCTCCATTTTAGAAACAAGGTCAGACAAACTCTGCGGTATACTTTTGTGCTTCCCTGATTTAACCTGGAACCTGACAGCCTTAACACTTTATAATCTGCTCTCCCACCTTGTATCACTCCATGACTTTGATCCTGGAAAAAAGCTGAATAGCTTCTGCAGGTGTCGAAAGAATCCAGTGGCATTATTTGAAGCTCTTGCTGCATCTGCCTGAACCAGGTTTAATGTGTGTAGCACACATGGGAAAAGGGTTCTTTTCAAGCAAGCTTGTACAACTTGCTTTGTGCCCTAGAGATGTTATCATAAGACTGACCTCAATAATCCATAAAGCCAATCTGAAGGTCCTTCAACCTATATAGGGCTACAAATGACAGATTTTTGAACATTGTCTCCTCCACATCCAAGAATGCCAAAAAATATTATTTTATTTTTGGCTCTGGTTGAAGTTCCAAAATGAGTATAATGATAGACATCTGTTCCTGGTGGCTAAGTTCTAATGTGCAATGAATAAAGAATGATTGAAAAGTACTTTGTGGCGTGGGTTTTTGCAACTATTTCTTTGGTCAGTTGACCACTAATGAGATTCAGTAGCTCATTTTGTATGTCTTTTTGGATGTATGGTCCTTTTCCTGGCATGAATGTAAAACACTATGCTGCTACAACAGCTGCTTCAACAAGCATGGCTATAACATCAGCATCTGACTTTATTTTAGTTAGGCCCAGATTCCTCTGCAGTTAGTGTATTTAAAAAAAAAGAAAAAAAAAAAGTAAATATCCATTCACGCCATGCCAAAATGCAGATTGGGGAATCCATGAATACATTTTATTTTATTTCTTATTTTATGTACAAATAATGACTGATGTGATATAACTACATTGTGTGCATAATTATACACTTTAACTGTAAACGTTAAGTATAGCAGTTTAGTATAGCAAAAGTAAAGTGTAACTCCATGGCAAAATGAACATTTTGTCATTTGTAATGCCAAGTCAGCAGAGGGAGCTCTCACCACTGCACGGACAGTCGCAGCTCCCGATGCTTCCTCGCTGGTGACTTCCTGTTTGGTGATTACTTAAACGTAGTCTGTCAAACAGGAAGTCGCAAATTATTGATATATAAGTCCTCTACACAATCTGACATGCGTTTAAAATTGAACTGCAAATTAGGTGCTGAGCATCCGGCCAAAGGAGAACTGGCCCCAACTAAGCCTGGTTCTCCCAAGGTTTTCTCATGGATGGGGTTTTGGTTCCTTGCCGCTGTCGCCTCTGGCTTGCTTAGTTAGGGGCACCTGATTTCTAGTGATTATCGTTGTCTTGACTACAGAGACCATCTCTGCATTTGATAAATAAATAGTTTAATTCTCGTCATTATACATTACCATTACTCTGTTCTCCCTTATTTATAATGTTCAGTGCTTTGCTACAATCTGTATTTTTTAAAAGCGCTATATAAATAAAAGTGACTTGACTTGACTATTGTTTTTGCTCTAAGCTGACTCTACCAAGTGTATTCATGCTCATGTTTCATTGTTTTGTTTTGTTCTGTTTTTGCCATTGCCATAGTTTTGTCTTGTTTTCATTTGTCTGGTTTTCTTTTGTTACTTTGGATTGCTCTTCTGGATTTTGACCTTGGACTGTACCCCTGGTTCTGTGATTGTTTTGCTGCCTGCCCTGACCTCTTCCTTCTTCTGGATTACAATTCTGTTTTGCTCTAGGATATTCCTGTTTGCC
This sequence comes from Enteromius paludinosus, assembly GCA_032361165.1. NCBI lineage: Eukaryota > Metazoa > Chordata > Actinopteri > Cypriniformes > Cyprinidae > Enteromius > Enteromius paludinosus. The sequence continues at coordinate 13,045,040 of JAUMHQ010000048.1, forward strand.
GATGTTTGAACTCTTCTTGTCTTGACCACGTTGTGTATCGTTAAAGATTACATTTGGAACTCCCATGTTGTTCCAAACCAGTAAAAGATTTGTTGATCTTTTGGATGACAACCGGGAGGCTTGTGATTATCCCATTTGCTGCCAAGTAAATTACTCTGTCAAGGTCTAAAGTATGATCATTGTCAGAATACGTCATCTGCCATCAATGGTTCAACCGGAACATTCTAAAGCGACAAGAATACTCATTCATGTCATTCATTTAAATGACATAGAATTATTGTTCGCTGTTAGTTCATGTTAACTAATGTAATTTACAAACAAACCATATTGAAAAGTGTCACTGACATATTAGAGTTCAAACTGATTTGCTGAGTTTGCTCAAAGAAACTGAAAGAGTAAATTAATTGTTTGCAGGAACAGCATAGACATTTTCTGTAAAGTGCAAAATCAAGACTAAAAAGAGAGAAGCTTTATTTGTTTTAAAACAAAACATTTCTGCACTTGCACAATGGTAATATCACTATTATTTAAGCTATTATTTACTGTACTATTGACTCAACAATGGCTTGAATCAGTATGTACAGTAAATATAATGAAATTACCCTTCATGCATTTTCAATGCGAACTCATGAAGTATTTGCATTTTATTGCTTCATATTTATTGCAGGGGATAAAAATTGTGAAAGAATTGTGTTACATTACCTCATTTTAATTAAGTAAATTGAGCAGAAATAAATGTTTGAAAGCATGCTTACGGAGTATTTTCATCTGTTTGCAGCAGTTCCAGGTTGGATTGTCCCGCGGTCCTCTGTGAAGCGAGCGATTTGTCTATTACTGTAAGGGTTATCCAGTCAGACACCCAGAGGTCACTGATGACAGCCGGGTTCCCTGGCAGTGATTGAGTCAGTAGCGGGGCACTCCAGCTCCCAAACCGCTCTCAGACACGTCTGGCTGCGGGCTCCTCTCGTTTATGATGGATGAATGTTTATGGGCTAGTTTGGCTCTGATATCTTAATGGATGTGCTCCTCTTGGGGTAGCAGGAGTGCTTTCTGTTGGACAAGTGGATGGATTTATCATCCGTCATGCTGGAGAGTCTGCTCCATGCCGTGCTCATGCTGTAACCCGCCATGATGTCAGAGCTAGAAAGCATGCTACTATTAGGTCTGTCAGAGACATTTATGTAAGAGCAGTGCTGTAATGCCATTGCAAATGTCAAGAAATTCAAAGCATGCAGCCAGAACAGCTGCTCCGATTTCTTAAATGAAAGTTTAATGGGTGGTCCGACAGGGAGGGGCATGTTTGACTCATGTCCCAATGGCAGACCCCTTTCAGGAGAACATTCTGCCACACGTCAGTGGCGTTATGTTTTCGTGTCCTCAGCTGCTGGTGCGCAGGGACATCTGTTCCACCGATGCTTCAAGGTGCCTCCGACATTCCCCAAAGGCCTGAAATGGAGAACCAGGCACTCTGGAAACAAATGAGTTCTTGGATCCTTGTTGTCCCCGCTGACCCTCCTGTCTCTGTAACTGACGCTTGCCTAGGAAAAATAGCAGCGCTCGCTCAAGACGCAGTCAGATAGCAACGCCGTGAAAATAGAACAAGCCGTTTGAGACGTGCTTGCTGCGTAACACAAGCTCTGATCTCTTTGACATGTTTTGTTGTTTACAACGGTTTTGTCATCTATTAAACAGTCTTGGGTGAAATGACGCTACAGGGTGGTAAGAAATAGTTCACACAAAAAATGAAAATCTGATATTGTGTACAAACCCTTGTGTTCAAAAGTGTATGACCAGAGGTGTAAAGAATACCTGAAAACCATACTTGAGTAAAAGTATGAATTCCTTACTGTAAAAATGACTCCATTACAAGTTACAAGTCACCAATTCCAATAAGACTTGAGTAAAAGTCTTAAAGTATCCGATTTTGAAAGAACTTACTCGTACTGAGTGTAGACTCAAAGAACACCAAAAAAAACTGTTTATTAATGAGGTTTTATTTACTAATATAGAAATTAAATTGAACAAGTCAATATTTCAAAATGGCAACAGATCAGTCTCAGTCAACTCAAATGTTCAATTTTCATCTGTTTGCAGTAGTTCCAGGTTGGATTGTCCCGCGGTCCTCTGTGAAGCAAGCGATTTGTCTATTACTGTAAGGGTTATCCAGTCAGACACCCAGAGGTCACTGATGACAGCCGGGTTCCCTGGCAGTGATTGAGTCAGTAGCGGGGCACTCCAGATCCCAAACCGCAATATTTTTATTTAACTTCAACAAAAGCAGCCATGTTGCTAATTTATGTGAAACACCTGGTATTTGGCCAGCTGCTAATTCACATTCACGTGAGTAGCCTCATTTAGCTCATATACTTTAGGTAAATAGCATCCAGTACCTTAAGCACCCTGCAGAAGCCGATATCGCATCTTCCGCCCAAGAAGAATTAGCCATGGTAGATAAAGATGCTGACACAAGCACAATGTAATGAGTAAATATCCGTTCAAATTTAGTGGAGTAAAGAGTACATATATTCAATCAAAAATGTAGTCGAGTGGAGAGTAAAAGTACTGAGTATCAAAAATATAAGCAACAAGTACAAAGTAGCCAAAAAATACTTAAGTACAGTAACAAAGTCCATTTACTCAAATACTTCACGCCACTTTGTATGACTAATTCTCTTCAGCGGAGATGCTGTGAAAAATTTAAAGAATAAAAAAGAAGCACTGTTTTCACAAAAATTTTAAGCAGTACGATGGTTTTCAACATTGATAATGACCAGAATTGTTTCTTGAGCAGCAAATCAGCATATTAGAATGAAGGATCATGTGACACTGAAGACTGGAGTAATGGTTGCTTGACATCCCAGGAATAAATTACATTTAAAATGTAATAAAAGTTTATATAATAATATTTATATTATTTTAAATTGTACTAAGTAATATTATAATATGTTGTAGATTTTTACTGTATAATTTAATATAACATAATTTTCCGAATAAATGCAGCCTTTCTGAGTATAACAGCTGTAGTGGCTTTCATTATGGGATATAGACGGACGGTTTATTATAGTTAACTATAGCTGAAAGTAAAATTAACTAAAATATACAAATTTAATAATTCATATAATACACTAATAATATAATACTATTAAATGATATTGATACTAAAATAAACCACACTGGGAACTTTTTTAAAACATGTGTAAATTATTATTTAATATTTTAATTCAATATTCATTATTTTCAGAAGTGAATCATTTGTAGCAACATGAGGGTGTGTAAACAAATGACAGAATTTTCATTTTTGTCTGAACTCTCCCTTTTAAATGCTTATGTAGCCTCACCGAGGCTGTTGATGTGCTGAGATGTGAATTTCTCCCAAAGAAAGAGTCCTTTATTTCACACTCTCTCAGGCAGTGTGAGTGCTGTGTCGACACGGCCCCACTGCATCAATTAAAAATGTGTTGCTTGAGGTTAGACTGGATATGAGCAAGCAAGCACTTATTAATACTAGCCGCATAAAACTTGCCCTCTCTGTAATTAACGTTGACCCTGGCTGTCTTTATATACCATTCTCAAGAAGTTGCTGTTTTGTGCAAAGGCTTTGTGGTAAAGTTTCATCTTGTGCTTGCGTCTTCAGAGATGAATAGATGTAAACTTGAAGCGAGGAGGAGAAAAAACTCAGGGAGGAAACGGGAGCTGTTTGCTGCGCTGCATGAAGGTCATGAATGACAGTAGCATCATTGAGCTATACATATGTATATTAACATGTGAGTGATCATTTCAGGGTAGAATAGCGCTATTGCGGTGCTCTGTGAAGACTGACATTAAGGGCTTGATTTATTGTATGTGAAGGAGCCTCTCAGCAGCTGTTAGTCAATGGAGAATGCATAATGATGCCCTTCACTTCATCACTGCTTTAACTGAACCAAAGGAAGGCTGGAACTAAAAAGATCTGCATTTTGTATTATCTAGAGAGCTGTACAGTGACATACAGTGTTGTGCATGTTTTACACGATGCAGAGCTTCTTTGAACATTCGTGTAATAATTTAGGATTTATTTTTATTCACATTTTTTTTATCAGCATAAAATCAAAAATCGACCCTATTTATCTTTACTTACTGTATTAATACATGTTGCTTTTGCACAATGCATCTTGTTCTAAGGGAAAAAATATGGCCTTCCAACCACTTGGTATGTCATTTTAAATCGCCCCTATTATGGATTTTTGAAAACGACCTTTCATGCAGTGTTTAACACAGCTCTACGGGAGTGAAAACATCCTGCAAAGAAAGGAAGAGTCGATTGTAAATCACTGAAACGAGTCGTTTTCAAAACGAGTCCCAAGCCCTTTCATGCTGATGTCAAAATGAAACATTAGCATATTGCCCGCCCACTTTTTGGTCTTTCCTTAATGCAAATGCAAATTCATTCTTTACCACTAGTTGCCGCTTTTTGTCTGAACCTTAGGGTCTGAACTCACAAACACTGCTTTAAATGAAATCGACCGATCACCGGAGGGGTTTGGACAAATGAATCGTTAAAAGAGTCGTTTGAGAGTCGTTTATTATTTATTTAACAAATAATGTAAAAATAAATGCAAAGAAAACAAAAGTGTTTTTTGAACTTGCATGCATATCAAGCTGTTGTTGGGGACTCTCAAAACCAATTTTATTTTAATTGTATTATTTTTTCAAAGTGTACTTTTAGATATTTTACTGGCCACTATAATAGATTTGCTTTTTCTTTCTAAAGTTAATGCATCTATTTCTTCTCAAGAGCGCTTCTTGATCTGTGCTGCTCAAGATCTTCCCCCTTTTGTTTCATCTGGGCGGGTTTTCACTTCTGAAGGTAGTCTTGGCCGCAGGAAAGAGCATCATCTTTTAATTAGCATCCTTGCGTGTTCACATTTAACATGTGAAAGGATGGGAAAAAAGGGGGGTAAGTGAAATCTTTACTCATTTTGCGTGATGCCTGAGAACCATCAACCTCACAGCTGCTTTTCCCCTGCACTCGCTCTTCTTCAGGAACTGATAGATGATGATGCGGGCCTCACTGTTGTGTCTTGGGATCAGCACAGTGGTGTGTGATTGATACCTGGGGCAGAATCCCAAGTGAAGAGTTATTTTACCCACTCTTTCACACTCATACACACATAAATGTGTTCAAAAGGATTGATCAGATATCTTGACGTTTGGGTGCACGTGCACATACGCCCATAAGCTCTAGTAACATAACTGTACAGAAAGCAATATTTACTCTTACGTTTTTGCTACTTTAGGTGTCGGATTGCAGAAGACAGGAAGATCAGGAGAGGTAAATAAGCATGGAGACTGGATATAAATTCAGTTTGTGAGAGATGTTTGAGTGAACAAGTGGAGAGAAACTGAGAACGAGAGAGTGCTTAACATGATTTACCTGAGTAGGACATCATTGTTGGTCCTGGAACAACATTTGTATCAACTAATCAGATTTTCTAGATAAGATGAGAGTTATGGATAGGGTTAAGCTCAGTTCACAGGTCTACTACACTCTTATCAACCTCTTATAGTTTATCTGATTTTTAAGGGATAGTTCTCACAAAAATTATATTTTGAAGAATGTGTGTAACCAAACAGCCTACAGTACTCTATGAATGAGGACACAGTTTCAATTTTGGTGTAAACTATCCCTTTAGGTGCAACCACCTTTTCCAATATTTTTCATTGTAGTGTAGCAATGTCTGACATATACTGCAGCTCACTCAGAAGTGCAGCTTTCTGTTGGTCAGTGCAACAAAAGAACACAAAAGAAGATATTTACAGTAATAGATGTCTGAAAAAAACTGAAAAATGTTCTAAAAATGAATAAACTAAAGCACTGTAGCATGACAATTATGCATATATAGTATAAGGTTTGACTGCTGTACTGTATGTTAAACAAGGTGACATTTCACCCTCCGCTCACTCTCAAATCAAATAAAAAAATTGATTAAAAAAGCTTGGATTTAGCAGAGATATTCTCACCAAGTCTGCGTTTATTTGATCAAATACACAGTAATGACAATAACATTGCAAAATATTAGTACAATTTAAAATATCTGTTTCCGATTTGACTATATACAAAAAAAACAACAATCTTTTCAAATCTGTTTAATTCATCTTTATTACTAGCTAGTTCCAGTCCATCCTTGGGCTTATGGGTAGGATTAGGGTTATTTCAGGACCAACAAAGGATATTGATCCAGTATCATGTTCTACTTTAAAACATGTAATGGCGGTAGAGAGGACTAAAGAAAAGAGAAAGAGGAATTCAAATAGGATGCAAAACAGTAAAAACCACAGGTTTATGTTAACGTTTTCCACATCCTCCACAGAGACTTGTCACCATTGTTTCACCTGCACTTGGGTTTGGCTCTACGTGATACTCCCTCACATTTCTGTTGCTCGAGGGCTCCAGTGGCCCACTAATTAAACTGACATTGGCTCCAGCCTCTTGCCCATGGGCCGTCATGCCAGTTGATAAGGGCATTATGGGGGAGGGAGTTCTGATATGTGGTGGCTATGGTCCTTCTGCCAGCATCAGATGTTTAGAGATCAGAGCGTAAGCGTGTGCAGCGGCTGTTCCCAGAACAGAAGGGTTCACCAAGCTCTGCTGCCCCAGCAGTACTGAGATAACAGCAGACAGATGCACCCCAATGCGCCTGACACTGTTGATAATGAACACGCACACGCTGGCCTAACACTGTGCAAGCAACAACCAATTTGTCTGCAGACAGTGAACGAGAAACTGCTGCGCAACGTGACAGTTAAAGCCAATGAGAACATGCTCCAAGTAGGGTTGTTATATTGTAAGCTAAACTAAAGCTAAAATTTTTTTATTACTTAAAACAAATATTAAGTGAAATAAAAGGAATCAAAAGAAATTGTTGAATAAAGTTGTTATTTTTTAGTTTTTTTTGCAAACAAAAAGTGTTCTCGTAGCTTCATAAAATTACGGTTGTAACAATGTCCTTGAAACGCGCGTTTCTGTACCTGGGAACATTGTAGTTGTGTTACTGTCTATGAAGGGTCAGATAGCTTTCAGATTTCATCAAAAATACCTTAATCTGTGTTTTAAAGGAGAACAAGGGTCTCACGTAGTAAGTACATAATGGATAATACAAAATGAGAGTAAATAATGACAGAATTAACTTTTTTTTGGTAAACTAACCCTTTAAAATGTTTTATTATAGGTAATATAATTGCTTTTCTTTATTCTGTTGCCAAATGTATTTCTTTATCCATGAAATTCTCCATAATGACTGTCACAAAGGAGTAGAATAGGCGTTCGGGTTCAAATGCTAAGATGGGGTTTATTAGAGCTCGTGGTCAACATACAAACAAAGTAAATCACCGGCAAACAAATACAACGTAGGCTGAGATAGAGAATAGTCTGTGTCCAAAGCAAAGGGTTGTATACCATGAAAGCATCCAAATCAGAAGGCAAACGAATGTCCGTGGAGAAGCAGAAGTCGGCAGCAAGATAATCCAAACAGAGAGACAAAACAAATTACGAGAACATGAATGACAAGGATCGGGTTGACATTGAAAATTAACCGCGATAGACAAACAAACAGACTGGTATATATACAGGTGGTGCTGATTGAATCATTGAACCTAATTCGGAACAGCTGTGAAGGAGAAGTGCATTCTGGGGAATGGAGTCCAGGTATGAAAACAGACACAAAAGACAAACACAGTTCATTGAGAGCTGGAGCGCCATCCAGGGCTGCGCTGGCAAATCCAGCTGAACGTTACAAAGACTCGATTAGAACATAAAAAGTGGCTATTTGTTAACATTATCATTGCACACACAGTGATGTCAGCAGAAAAGGAACGTACTTTTTACAGGAAGAGCAAGTTCAAACAGTATTTGATCAAAGATTATGAGCCCCTTTTCCTTTGAGAAAACTAAATATTAAAACAATCACAATAAGACTAGGATCAAGTATTAAAGGTGATATAGACACCTAATGGTTGAACTAGGTATTGCAGTTTTTTCACCCCCTGGCACCGCCTCCTCTGACTTGACACACACACGATGATGAGTAAAATTAAATATGCTATGTTCTCCACTAACTGGAAACCCGGGATTCCTAAATGCATTTGGGTAAACTGGCAGTGAGTGGGTTTCACAGAACAAAACAAAGACATTTTCAAAGGAGAATGACTGCTTCTTAAATGTCTGCAAACATATTATGATATTGTGTGCTTTAGTATAGTCAAAAACGTACATACAGCACCTTTAAAGGTGCCATAGAATGGAAAACGGATTTTACCTTGGCTGATTAATAACAGTTCAGTACATGGACATAACATACTGTGAGTCTCAAACACCATCGTTTCCTACTTCTTATAGAAATCAA
>JAUMHQ010000048.1:13063075-13076130 GCA_032361165.1 Enteromius paludinosus
CACAAAAAAAAGTAGTGAAGTAAAGTATAGATACCCGAAAATTCTACTTAAGTACAGTAACGAAGTATTTGTACTTCCCATCTCTAGCTAAAACTCATTGTAAATAGTAACATTTGATGAAACCCAAATATACATGGGATAGTTTGCCAGATCTTCAATTGAGGGTGCTTTTTTTGTTTGTGGGTAGCACTCTTAGCATCCTCCTGCACCCCCGTCAAACCTTGGCTGTGGTTGGCTAAACGCTCCACACTGGAGCATGGGTTACATCAGGGATTTCCCCAATGTCACACCTGTTTGGCAGACTACTGTCATGTTTTTCTGCCCCAAAGCAACTGATTCAATGAAAATTGTTTCCAAAATCGCATCATCTGCTCTTATTATAAACAACCGGTGGATAATAACATGACTTTATTACTGAAATATTATTGTCAAGAAAAATGTAACATTTCTCTCTCCTGATTTTATTCATTTATTAAACAGAACATATTCAAAAGTCCTTAACAGCCAAGAGAGAATAATGTAAACACATTTTTATAGCTAAAATATAGACAGATTTGACTGATTCACTTAAGGTTCAGAAGAGAAACGTAATACTAATTCGCACATTGTTTATTTTCTAAACAGTGATGTAGAACTACTGAAATACTGTAGTGCTATAGTGCCTGTCACTGCATTTAGATGGTGGATGAGCTTATCCTAGCAGTGATAATGCTGCCTTTTCCAGCAGTGCTCCTTCTGTTCTACCTGTTCTTCTGACAGTCCTGGCGTGACTAACTGTACAAACAGGCTGATACCAAAGGGAATGTGTTGTCAGAGAGCATTAATGTGACCTCTAACCCAAGAGGTCGATGCTGCTGTGCACCAGACTGCAGCTCTGGTCTGAAGCATCCACACCCATCTCACTCTCTGCTCTCCTGCACTCTGGGCAATGACTCTATCCGTTTATTTGACTTTCCCCTGCAGTTATTTGTGCCGCGTCAGTGCCCTGGCAGCTGGTGTGCAACGTGCCACCTTCACCTCTTATTAGGCACATATTTCACATCTCTTCTTCTCTCACTCGCTCAGGCCCACACTCTGTGCAGGATTTTGGGTATTAGCCCCATTATTTTAGAAGGCCATTGGTGGCAATTTCAGCATTGTAGATCCCCGCTGGATTTGTAGGGATGTGTATTTGCTGGATTCACCAGAAGCATGGTTTCCCCTCACATTCAAATACATATACATTATGTATAGCAGTTTTTTTTTTATTGAGATAATATTATTTTTCAAGAGTTTTTAAGTGATACTTGCTGAAAGGACCTTTGTTTATTGATCCCATAAGGTGCTCTTTGGTTGGGCTCAAAATTATATCTATAGAAAAACGAATCCTACACACTTCTTCAAGTTCCAAAATGTTAAAAGCCTTTACTCAAACATGACTCACTCTAGAAACATTACAAAAACATTATTAACAGGGCACACTAATGCATTTCAGCCACCCAGCCTTACCCAAAGTGTGTCAAAAAATACAAGATAAAGATATAAAATTAATCAGATGTGTAGATTCAATCAGTTTCTCAAAAGATATGGAAGATAGCAAAATAATCATTACGGGGGACCAAAAACTGTTACAAGGTATAATCACATAAAAAAAAAGCATCATAGCAGCAATTCTACATAGTAGATTCTACTATTTGTATTAATTATTGTTTATGTTTCCATTTATGATATTACATTTAGTTGAAAAAAGTCTTAGTTTTACATTTGTTCTGTTTTGCTGGTGTGCCTTTGCACCTGGATCCCCAATCGACCCTCAGTCCCTTCGTAACTGTAATAATCAGCCACACCCGGATCCAGTAGCTTTATTTCACTAACCTTGCTCAGCCATGGACCGTGTCGACCAGCTTCCACATCTGCGGCAAGGAGGCCTATCGATTCAAGTACCACTGCACAAGATGGCCGCCAACCAGGAGCCTCTGCACAAGATAGTTGCCACACCAGAGCCTTCAGCCACCATGGATATGAAGCCACAGCCATATTCAGCCGTCATGGTTGCCACTCCAGTGTGCCCAAGCGTCGAGCATGTTGCAATTGAAGACACCAGGGCCATCCAAGGGCATTTGAGGCTGGTGTCCAGTCTGGTATACCCACCATTGATGTCAGTGCATGCAGCAGGTGTCCCAAGAACTTCAGCCATGGTCATGCTAGAGACTGTCCCCCTATCCTCTGTACTCCCTGTTATGGCCCTTGCTGTTCTAAATGTGTGGGCCGCACACTGCACCGCAGAGGCCTCATCCGCCAACAAACCTGTCACGGAGGCCATATCTACCCACGAACCTCCTCCAAAAGCCTCATGTGCCCTCATCTGCTTCTGAGCCGTCCGCTCTGCCCTGGAGGCCCTCTGATCCGTCTGCTTCACCCTTGGAGGGCGCCTGAATTGGGTGATTTAATGGTCAATTAATTTATGCACATTTCACCAGTAAAGCCTGTTCTTTGATTAGCTGTAAATCTCAATCAGCTGTTTTTTCAAATGCAGCACGGCAGCTCATCAGTGATCTACGGCTCTGTGTATCGACTGTCATGCATTTTAAAAACAGCTGATTGAGATTTACCAGTAATCAAAGAACCGGCTTTACTGATGAAATGCGCATAAATTAATCGACAATTAAATTGCCCAGCCCTAGCCTAAATCTTCTGCTCCACCCTGGTGGGCTTCTGCACCACTTGCTATGCCCTGGAGAGCTTCTAATTTGTCAGCTCTGTCCTGGAGGGCTTCTGTTCTGTCTGCACCACCATGGGTCCCTGCTCTGTCTGCACCGGCCTGGTCCAGTGTGCCACTACCCCTGCTCCATGGTCCAGTTCCTCCACAGCTTCAATGACTGCCAATGCTCCATGGCCTAGGTCCTCCACAGCTTCACTGTCTCTCCCCGCTTCACAGTCCAGGTCCGCCGTTGCTCCATGCTTCAGCTCCTGGTCTACGTCTACATGGACCTGGCCCTCCATCCCTCCCCCTGTTCCACCTCCCCTCTGCCTCCCTCCTGGACTCTAGACTGTTTTTGGCCACTGCTATGCCTGCACCGCCCTGGTCCAGTGTGCCACTACCCTTGCTCCACGGTCCAGGTCCTCCACAGCTTCAGTGCCTGCCACTGCTCCATGGCTTAGGTCCTCCACAGCTTCCCTGTCTCTCCACGCTTCATGGTCCAGGTTCACCATTTCTCCATGCTTCAGGTCCTGTTCTATGTCTACATGGACCTGGCCCTCCATCCCTCCCCCTGTTCTGCCCCTCCTCGGCCTCACTCCTGGACTGTTTTTGAGCGTCTGGAAGTTGCTCCTTGTGGGGGGGCTATGTCAAGATTGCCAGCTGGAGTGCCCATGAGCTCGATTAGAGGGCACTCCACCCCGGAGTGTTATTTCATGTGCCCTGTTGGTCCCTTGGTTGTATGTGTCATGTTCTGATTGGTTCCCTAGTTTCATGTGTCTTGTTCTCATTGGCCGGTTCTGTCTTGTGTGCCCCTTTGTCCTGCTTAAAGAAGCCCTCACCATCTCTCATACGCTGATTATTGTATAGCCTATCCTTCGTTTCTAGCTCCTGTGTTTTTCTTGTTTTTGGACTGTGTTCTAGATTTTTGATTGTTTGCAGCCTGTCCTGACCCTCGCTTTGTTATCAGATTTACTCTTTTGCCCTTTGCCTGGTTTGTTCTGTTTTGCTGGCGTTTGACCCTGCCTGTTGACTACGTTTTTGAATAAAGCCTTTGCACTTGGATCCCCACTCGACCCTCAGTCCCTTCGTAACACATACTATTAAAAAAAAAAATATATATATATATATATATGCAAAATGAAAATAGTAGTAGTTAATAGCTAATAGTGCAAAGCATCAAATTAATCCAAGAAAAAATATTTTTCACACCATACTTAAAGACTTTCTCTCAGTTTTTAAAAATTATTATTAATATCTTTTTATCCCCTGTCCTAGTCTAGGTTAATAAATCAAGACCATTAAATAAGCATGATTGGCAAACATATAAATTTTATACATATAAACTCCAAGCCCTTAATTCAGCTACTGAATACACTAAATCATGTTAAAGATGATATCTTTCCTGATGTTGTTTCCCTTAGGGTTTTGTATTTTCTGCTCTGATTTTGAGAAATCAGCGTGATAAAGATATGTTAGGTGTACAGCACTCTTATTAGCAGTCGAAAAGCACAGTCAAATTAGTCACTGTTTAATTAACAAACAGTCAGGGTGTGGGTGATACAGTATGTGAAATGTTTTGAGTGGCATCATTTCAGTTCAGTGGAAATCTGTGCACACAGTTGGGGTATGCTGTTTGACAGAAAAAAAGCTAATAATAATAATAAAAAATAGTAATAAGAGACAAAAGACTTTAGGTGGGTTTTCTGGCAGAATAAGTTATCGTGATTGATTGTGGGTAACAGAGGATAAGCCTCATTCTAGGCCAATTCCACTACTACTTAAAATATGTATAGCTCCGGGAAAAATAGGGCTACTTTCAATTTTTTTCTTCGTACATTAGGGTCTAGAGTTAAATATTTACCTTAACACCACTTAATGTGACTTATTTAAATATACATTGTTCTCTGTTCCCATTATTAATACATTTCTTCCACTTAGAAAAAAAATAACAAGAAAGAATGTTGAAAGTAAAACTTAAGAACCCTGGCCCAGCATCAAAGTGCACAGGTAACATTACTTGTGATTTGGCCAACTGATGATTATGATCATGTTCTGATATTTTTCAACAAATTTACTTTCTAATGGACTAACCTGGGACTAAATGCGTTGCTCAAGTTCATGGATCACCCCTACTGCGATTCAAACCTGCTGTGTTTTTATCACTAAAATAGTATCCATTTGCACTCCCATTAATCTCAATAGCAATTGTTTGACTCAGAACCCTGGAGATGATGTAGTTAAGGGATCTACCAGGGGCCAACAGGGTCGTGCTAACCCGCCAAACTCATTGGCTTCTTTTGCTAGACATCAGGCATGTTTGGGTCATGTTGGCTTGAAAAGAAGAACCCAACCCTTGTATCAGCGATGGCCTCTTATTGGTCCCAGACAGTCTTTTCACGGCCCAATGAGACCATAATGTTTATTTTGGCTTTCATCTGTTATGAAATGCCCTCTTCTCATTCCAGCTCTGTTGAAGGAGGAGGGCATTGGCCTTGTTTTCTGTGAACTCAGTGAGGACACTCATCTGCGGCTTCTTTCTCTCTCCCTAGCTTTCTGTTTGTATGATTTTATAATGCTCTATAAATTCAGCCGCAGAGGCCGTATTGAAAGACAAGGTCGACAATAAACCAGCTGGGGGTGTGTGTAAATTGGAGCCTGTAGAGCCAATATTGCACAAATACGAGAAATATACTTTCAAAGCTGCTCACCTTTTCGCCTCATCTCTGAGGGCCTGATTTGAAAAAATATAATGGAAGACCAAGATAATCCTTCCCAGCACATATTCGTTTTAAAACATTCTGATTTTAAAGATACTGTGGACTTGAATCGACCAGTTCAGAGACAATGCTCCCTGAAAAACTAAAGGATCTATAGCTTGAACTAATGTTTCAGTTCTTTGGTGAGCTGTGGCGAAGCTGAAGTAAATACTAATGGAAATTACTCCAAAAAGGTTATTATTTGTACTAGAAAATGGGGAAGTGAAGTGATCGTATAGATTTTAAAATCTTGTTAATTACTCATAAAGCATTGAATGGCTTAGCTCCTCAGTTCTTGTTCAGGAGGCGGGCACACTCTGTCAGTTTAAATCTTGATTAAAGACACATCTCTTTACTCTGGCTTAGACTTAACACACTTATACACATCTATAAATCAAATCTGTTAAAGGATTGTTAGGCTGCATTAATTAGATCAGCCGGAACCGGGAACACTCCCCTTAACACACGGTTTACTCGTTACATCGTAAAAAGAATGGCATCTACGCTAATATTAGTCTCTCCCTTATTCTGTTCCTCAGTCCGTATCCAGATCAGGAGGAGTCAGTGAATTGCCATGGGAACAAATAGGGGGCAAAGCGGGACACAGACACAAGGGATTACAATATTTCAAAATAAAAGTGCACACACGACCAGACAAGGGAACACTGACTGAAATCATAACAGTAAGGTTGTTTAAATTAATTTAATATTTAAACACACAGATAGAAAGCAATGGACGAAAGGACAGAAAGACAGATAATGGATCCTGTGTATATTCACCCGAGACATGCTTCAAGATTTTCAGCTGTCCCAGAACTGGCATCATGAAACAATTGTGCCGATTTCTGATTGTGCTTCATAATTGGTGGTGCTATGTGTCATACAGTGAGAAGGGTTCAAAGGCAACTGTTGTTACGGTCTTGGGACCAAAACTAGCCTTCAATATTTTTCTGACAGTGTTTTGACAGTGTCATCATTGTACAGTCTACATGTTGTACCCAAGTTTATTAGATCCATCTTTCACAGTGTGATATGCAATTATCTTGTATTGCTAAAATTGTGCTTTTTTGTTAGGTAATAAGGTCCAGGTGTTTCCGATTACCCCACCCCAACTTGTTTGTTCGGTTGTGGTTGCTCAGGGGGGTGTAGACACGTGCACAGAGGACTCTTGAACCTCACATCTGATAAAGAGGTGCGATTCACATGACAGCTGCAGTAAACTCAGCCATTCATCCCAATGAACGTGATACTGCTTGACTTGCTTTATTAATAGAAATCAAAGGTTTCTTGTTCAATAAAGGGCAGCAGTTTAATGAATTAGTACAGGCATCTGTAAATGTCACTGATTTGAGCTTTTTCCATTTTCAGATTCTTTCAAAGTTTCTCTGGTGCCTGTCAAAACCCAAATTGGTATCATCCCCGTTGATTGATTGGTAGGTTTTTTTTGAGAAAAGCCTCAAGGGTTTCTACTTTGATCCACCAAGCCGAGGTTCTCATTATGCCTCCCTCATGAACTGAATCTTTTTGGTCAGTAAAGTGGATAGAGAGGGAGGAACCGAGAAGAAATTATTTTTCACAGTCTATTTTTAGACATCTTGGTTTCTTATTATACAGAACCGGTCAGAGATGTACGTCTTCGTGGCCTTTCAGCAAAGAGTACATGATGGTAGACTGTCACCTGTGTGAGACGAAACCCACGGCTGGTGTCACATAAAATGTGTGAGTTTGAATGTAATGATTATAGAGTACGAATAGATGGGGAGTGGCAAAAAAGAGAAGAGATCAAAAGAAGGCGAGAGAACAAGAAAGTTAGTTCATTTTACAGAAAGAGCTGTTCAATTGCCCTGAAAGTTGGCAGAGCAATTGCCATTTGAGGTGCCTGATCCATACTGCTCCCCCAACTTATTCTGACCTTCAAGACTGCCAGTCTGATAGGACTTTGGAGAAGCATCTAATCTAGTCTTTTTTCTCAGCCCATAACCCTTCATACCCCTTAGTGTATGGATATATTGAGCAATGTGTGTGTGTGTGTGTGTCTATGCTATTCCCAAACGTAGCTTCTCGTTGCTTCTCATTTAAAATTGGTAAAGACAAACTGGAAAAGCAGTGGTCCATAGACTGCACAAATAGACCCCTGGAAAACAGAAGCAACGAGAAAAGTTGGAGGTGTGAGGATGGTAAACATTGGTTTGTTTTTCTGCTCTAATGCTCTACCCCACCGAGGTGCCTCAGTTATTTTGAACCTCTGGGACATAAACACCCTGTCTCATAAATACCATGTGCCTCTCGCTCACCTTCAGGACTGCAGCCCTGGTAGGGATGTGGAAGCTACTTTGAAACTCAAGCTTATCAAGTTACAAGCAACTCATATTTTAAAGTTGTGAGACTAAAGCTGCTCTTTTGTAAGGTTGTTACACTATAAGCTATTATCATCGGATGCTTTTGCATTTTTGCAATTTTTACAATCTGGAAACTATCAGAAATATAGAGATGATCTGGATCTCTGCATTTTACCAGTCAAAAGTTTGGGATAATTTAAGAAATAGTCCACCCAAAAATGAAAATTCTGTCAATAATTACTCGTTCGAAACCCATTAGACCTTCATCCATCTTCGAGACTCAAATTAAGATATTTTTTATGAAATCTAAGAGCTTTCTGACCCTCCATAGGCAGCAAGGGTACTACAGTACCACATTCAAGGCACAGAAACATAGGACATGTCACATCAGTGGTCAAGCTACGAGAATATTTTTTATGCATGAATAAAAGAACACTAAAGACTCTATTCAATGTTTTTTTGGTTTTGTCCCCATTTCTGAACAAGCTTTATGAGGCAGTTTACAGAACAGTGTTCTACTATACAATGTTGCTCATTGTTTCTTTTTTGGTTGAAAATGTATGAAAACTAAATATCATGATAACTCAGACGCAGACATTCTCTGATCATATACTATCTACAGTACATGTTAACGTTCAACTGTGCCACCCAAAGTTATTATTTTTCTTAGCACACAAAATTATTGTCGTAGCTTCATAATATAATTTTTGAACCACTGACGTCACATGAATTATTTTATTGATGTTTTTGCTACCTTTCTGGGCCTCGATCATGGTAGGACCCTTGCTGTCTATGAAATGTTTTAAATGTTTCTGAAAGAAGTCTCTTATGCTCACAAGATACAGCAACAATTGTATTAGTATTATATAATATTACAGTTTTTTTATATATATAAATAACATTATATATAACTACTGTACATAATATTCAGCATTATTACTTCAGTTTTCAGTGTCAGAAATCATTATTATATGCTGATTTGGTGTGCAGTAAACATTTCATATTAATATTATTTGCTGCTGTACACTACCAAAAGTTCAAGAAATAAATGGCACTGTAAAAGAAAAAATCTGTAGTTTTTACAAAAACAAATTGGCAGCTGTGGTTGCCAGAATAATTCTGTCATGGTAACACACATGACACTTAAATATTGCAATAAGACAACAGAAGATGTAATAATGATAACAAAATCTATTAAAAACATGATTAATTAGGCAAAATCATTTCAAATGTACAGTGCCATGCAGGGAATTCTGGAAATATAATTTTACAGTTTTTGACTGTCAATTATACATTTTTTTGTTCTATTTAATACTAAAAACTGTACAATTAACAGCATTTTACTGTAAAATTATATTAAATGTTTTTAGATTCTTTTTACAATTAATCCCTGTATATAGTATGGGAAGATTTCACAGTTACAATGACACTTATTTATGCTAAATATTTAGCAAGGACATATTAAATGGATCAAACCTGACAATAAGTACATTCATAAAGTTACAAAAGATTTTGATTTCAAATGTATTCTGTTCTTTATTTTTTTTTTGCTTTATTTTAATATATGTATTTAAAAAATCTACCAAAATATTGAGCATAAAAAATTTCACCACTGATATTTATAAAAATCATTACTGATAAGTGTGTGAGTGCCAATGATTAATCATTACTGAGCACCAATTCAGCATATTAAAATGTTTTTTTATGATTACTGTTTTTATAGTATTTCACTTATTTATTTTTTTATAGTAAATCACTTTGTTGATAACGAAGTGGCAACACTTTTTCCTTTTTTCAAGGTTAGCCCATCTTTTACTTTTTTACTTGATGTTTCTAAATGTCTGCCTCCAGCTGTCTTAATATCACACAAGTACACACAAATGCACACAAGACACAGACAACGATAGGCCAGCTTGATTAAACATTCTTGAGGTGTTAGCTGGTAATCTGTCACTGAACTTCTAAGGAGTCGTTTAAGTTTGGCCTCCATGTGTCACGTAGCGAAGCAGTGATAGGCCGATCCTCACAAACACAATTTGTTCTGCTTTTAATGTGGCCACAGAATCTACAGCACTGTGAAGACCTTTTAGACAGCTTTACTGCTTCACTCATTACATCTGAGTGAAAGCGCTGCTTTCTGCACACAAAAAAGGTTTAATATATGATACAATGTCACTTAGATATGGCTGTGTATGTAATCGTTCATTTAATGTCTGTACTTGTGTGTTCCCGAAGGAATGCTTACATATCTTCTTTCATAGATCAAGAGACATAATGGAGCTCTCAGATATCTATTCAGATCTTTGAATAAAGGGTTTCTTGATAAATCTCAACAGTATTTGACAAGATACTCTACAGCAGATTGTTTTACCCACAAGGGGATTTTTGAGGAATTTTTATTTTCATACTGCTTGTCAATCTCAGATGCAGTGTAAATGTAATACAAAGTAAGCACATTGTAACTCTTCTTTTAGTACACTGACAATACAAACTGTATTTCAAGATTTATTTATTTTTCTTTTTTCGCATATTTCAGTTTAATGAGTCTCACCATGATGGTGTTTAGTGTTTGTGTGAACGACACAAGCAGCTTCTATATATATTCATATTTAAAAGCTGCTTGTGATAGGCTTTAGTTCATCATGTGACTTTCTAATCAAAACCCATTATCAGTGTATTTCAAAGGTACAAAACAGATTTCAGTACTTTAGATTGGTATATTAACATTATATCAGTAAAAGAAATTGCGGTATTTAACTTTAAATTTAACTTAAAACTGTAAAACCAAAAATGTTGTTACCATATTATTTATGGTAGAATTCTGTCAACCACAGCTGCCAGTTTTTCACCATAAATTTTACAGAATGTTTTTACAGTTAAATGTTAAAAACAATTTATAGTTGATTTTTTCCAACAGATGTCTCAGTATGCTGTGTATTTTAATGACTTGTGTATGAAAAACAACGGCTCTCACTGGATGGACATCTGGACGCTTTTGAATGTCACGTCCCTTCACACTGTATCATATCATGCATCTCGTGTTAGGTAAAAGTGGCACTACTGGTTGAACACCATCTCAGTGGGCCACTCTGAATTCAATTAAGCATCTGAAAGGCTGGAGACCTCATGTGTGTCAAATGAATTTGAGGCTATGGTACGCTGCTGTCAGGAGTCAGTTGCCATGACAGCCAATCGCAAGCCTGCCGCTCCGCAGCGACAGGTTAGTGAAGCCATGCTTGACTCAGAGATCAGCGAGACCTTTGTTTCCGCTCTAAGCCACACTGTTTGCGATCGTGTTAAAAAGCCACAATTATTGCCTTTGTAATCAGGTTCTGTGTGGGCAGAAAGGAAAATGACCACATGCTTTTCCCACCTCTGCAAAACTGTGCAAATGATGTCGATACAAAAGGATAATGAAGAGATTTCAGTTTTTATTATGATCCTGGCACCTTAACTAGCTATGCCAGAATAGTTCTTCTTTCTCATGAGAGGTATAAACGGTCTATGTGTCTAAATGGATTTTGATGAGTCTCGTGGGTGATCTCGTCTCACTTCCCTTCATTGCAGGACCTATAAAAGGCCACTGCCTCTGGTCATTTCCCAACCTGGGGCTTCTTAAACCCTTTTAATACTCCCTGTATTTGCATAGATTTCAGTTTTATTTCTAAATAAAAACCTATAAAACTGATCAATTAAATCTCAATATTTTTGTTCTGATTCTTAAGGAGGAAAAAAGTCCCCTGCACAGTAAAACACATACTTTTATTTAGCCAAGCTGAGTTTAATTAGATTAAAAGTTATGTTTATGTAACAAAAGATTTATATTTTAAATAAATGCTGTTCTCATGAACTTTATATTCCTCAAAAATCCTGAATGTTTCCACAAAATTACTGAACTGTTTTTAACAAAGCTAATAATAAGAATTTAATGTATTTTAAAGCATCAGATCAGCATATTAGAATGATTTCTGAAGAATCGTGTGACACTGAAGACGGGAGTAATAATGCTGTATATTTAGCTTTTCCATCACAGGAATACATTTCGTGTGTGTGAGTGTGTTTACAAAAAGAAAACAGTTATTATAAATTGTTGTAATGTTTCACAATATTACAGTTTTTATTTATTTTTGGGCAAGTAAATCTGCAAAAAATCTTACCAACCCCAAACCTTTAATTGTAGTGTATCATGTTTAACATATTTGTATTGTTATTTACACTGTGGTTACACTGTAGATGGAAAACACTGATTTATACTATAAAGAGGAAACGTTTGGATGACAGAAATAAATGTATTAAACAGACCCAAGGCTTACCAAACTGAAAAACTAGAAACAAAAGATTGCTGTCCTCAGAAAACTATTATTAAAGTTGCCTAGCTGATTCTCACATAAAGCAAAATTACTGTGTGAGAATTGCATAAGTTTTGCGTTGGTGGTTTGTGACTGATTTCCTATGCCATTTATGTAATCAATACAGTTGTTTACATGGATTAACAAACAAAGAGTGTATTATGTGTCTAATTATGTGTGCTTTTTCTAAATTGTCCCCAGCTTTCCAGGGTATCCAGTATGCCTGCTCATGTTTTAGTGGATTCAAAGTGGTCCAGACCCTCCGCTGAGCTCCTTTGGTGAAGACAGCACTTGGACAGCAGTCCTGGCCAATGGGGGCGATGGAGCCGGAATCACAACTTTCTCTATTAAATGTTAATTTCGAAACAATAGGGAGGCATCACTCTTTAACATGGTCCAGATGATAGCAGTGTCTCCCCTGCTGGGTTGTTCTGTCCTTCTGCTGAGTATAATTCAATGATCTGATCAGAACAATAACAATGGTGTGCGCTATTATTGCTGCTGCCTTTGCCAGTATGCGGAGGCCAGTTTGTGAGACCCCCTCTACTCTTCTTTTCATTCACACTCATTCTTTTTGTCTTTCCTCCATAACAAAAGATTTAGCATCTGTTAAACAGGTTGTGCAGGTGTGGATGGAGAGATGGGAGGTGAGATATATACATGATTCCTGTACATCTTTCAGCTCTTGAAATGCTTCAAGGTAGTTGACAAAGAAAAATTAGACCGTGTCCTGTGGCATGCCATAGCAAAATAAAAACACACAAAAAAAACACAAATAACTTGAGACAAATGTATGTTTATTCTTAAAGTTACAAGTAGCACGAAATATGTTTATCCTGTAAGTCCTTACACGGTCTAACATGTGTTTAAACTGAACTGGAAATTAGGTGCTGGGCGTCCGGCCAGAGGAGAACTGGACCCAACTAAGCCT
>JAUMHQ010000048.1:13096542-13113835 GCA_032361165.1 Enteromius paludinosus
TTCGATCAAAAGGGTGCTTCTACTAAATACTGAGCAAAGGGTCTGAATACTTAGGACCATGTGATATTTCAGTTTTTATTTTTTAATAAATCTGCAAAAATGTCAACAATTCCGTGTTTTTGTGTAAATTCCCAATGACACAATGTCCAGTTAAAGTAGCAAAAAGAGGCAAATCCAGTTTTTGTTTTATTCACATAAATTCCCTGCTGAGAATGTCAGAGTTTTAATTTGGGGGGGGGAAGCCATTTACTGAATTGTAACAGCGTTTATGGATAATTCCAAATTCAGTCCATCCTTTTAACAGATAAAAAGGAAAAAAACAACACGACATTAAAACAAAAGTAGCAAAAATAACACGGTACAAAGTACATGATGTACAAAGTACTTTTGTTATCAGTAGCACAATAGTAAATTAATTTTGTGCATTAATAAATAGAATCAGACTGATGATCAGTCATATTTTGTTAATAATGTGACCTAATTTGACATAAATTAATGCAGACAATGATGACAGAGTTGATTCACAGAAAACTAGAAAAATACAGATTCATAGTGAGTCATAGATTAAAATAATTAATGTAATTATAGATCATTTACTTTCATCCCTTGTAAGTTACCAGCTGCATTTTGAGTTAGAGTTGTTGGGGAACCTGATTTTTGGCTTTACATTGCAATTTTTAATTATTCAAATCAAAAGATGCTTATAATACTGGCCATAACAAGATGATATCAAAAATGAATACACAAATCAAATCAGTATAACATGACAGAAGAGAAAATAGTCCATGACTGAGATTTTTCAACTCAGTCAGAAAAGTGGATAATGATTGTTTGTTACACACCTTCTACACAGTCCTTCATGTTACCGCACAAAATAAACACCAACATTTTCCCCCTGTTGTCCGGCCAGCTGTGTCGTTGCAGCTAATTATCTTAGCAGAAACTCTAGTGGATACATTGTCTTTCTCTCGCTCTTTTCCTGTTATTGAGTTGTTCCATCCTCTCCTCTCCTCTTCTCAGTGCTGACTCACACTCCGTCAGTATGCCTGAGTGCTTACAGGCCATCTCTCTGTCTCCGTTGCCTCTCTCTCCTCATCTCTTTCTTTTGTCTCTCTCTCTCTCTCTCTCTCTCTCTCTCTCTCTCTCTCTCTCTCAACATTTGATCCAGGCTGGTCTTTGTTTTGCTTGATCATCAGAAGTTGCCCCAGGGCACTCGTTTGCCCCAGCTTCAGTTGGACAGCTGCCCTGTTAGCATTTCCTCCTCTCCATTAGCTCTTAAACAGGGAGGGAAGTATGTCTCAGACCTTGTAAAGATTGATGACGGCGAACCGGGAAAGTTGCGCCAGGTTGTTTTTCCATGGCTTTCGGAGGCTAGAGGCGAATATTTGTTTGTGAGGCTACCTTCGTTCCAGAAGAGAAGACCAAACAGAGCACTTTCATCTCTTTCTCTCTCTCTGACTGTTACGTAATGAACCGAGCCAACACCTATTGATTTGTTTCTCTGTGTTAAGCTGATGGTTATCAGAAACAATTCCATGATGTGCTCTCTTTATAAGCGGGGCTCGGTCCCGTTGCCTCACAAATGACTTCATCTAGTAAAAACGAAAGCAAGCGTTAGGGACGATTTTATAGTTTACACAGAGCACCGTGATAAAGACTTTCTTTTCCTGGCGAAGCCACCGTCGTCAAAATGCTTTCAAGAGGCTGAATGTCTATTGTGTTAGGGTAGAATATTTTGCTAGCAGTGCTTTATGTCCTTTGTAAACATGTCCATAAAAAGTGAGCTAATTGTTATGTAAGCTTGACAACACAATAGTGGCCTGTCACAGATATTGGAAAAACAGCAAATTGGTGCACCGTAATGCTACCATTAACATAACTGTGGTCGGTCGCTATTCTTACTTGGCTAAGTATGCTGCTACAGGCCCTTAATTCCATCTCACCCCTGTCATTGTTGGCATCTATTTGTTATCCCTCATTGTGTGGAAATGGAAGGGGGTGGGGCTCAAGGATGCTTGGCGAGTAGTGGGCGGGGTGATGGAGAGGCGTTTGTGTATTGACTTTCTTTTGGAAAACGTGTGCAGTCATGTTTTGATGAATTCTGCAGATTATTAGGTGTGAACTGATATTAAAATATTACTTCTGGAGCCTATGAGTTTCATGCTGTATGAACAACATATATATTCTATAACATTTTGTCTAAATTATTTTTTTTTCTATAATTACTCATTCAATGAATCATTTATAGTTTGTGACAAAGGTAATCTGAATGGAAATATAAAGAACACAGCCATGAACTATGCAAATGCAAAATCGACTGATGCATATATATATATAAAAAAAAAAATCAATATGTAATCTAGGCTGATAACCATTATGGAACTGATATATTTCATGTCCTATAGTAAAAACAGCTTAACTGGTTAAATATACCGTTGCTATACAAACACGAGTACATGTATTAATGCTGTATGTATTAAGTTGATGACTGAAGAAGACGGCGGTTGAGCAGGAGTTGTGGAGGCTGCAGATGAAGAGAGGGGTTGTGTATTCATGTGAATGCGTTCAGTGTGAGTGGTGGAAAGCGTTGGTCAGGGTGTGTGTGACTGTCGAGGTGTGTCGGTTTGACTCTGTAACTGTGTGTTAGTCGCATGAATGAGGCTTGTGTTACAGCTACGGCCAAAGGAAAATCAACTCCGCTTTCTCCATTCAGACAGGTAGTGCTCCTGGTAGGGCTGTAACGATACACCAAACTCACGATTCGGTTCGTATCATGATTTTTTTTTCGTGGGGGGTGGGAGAAAAAAACGATTTTTAAAACAATTTGCGCCCGGCTTGGTAATAGATAACGGGGCTCGAGCACACTGAGTAAATACTTGAACCCCTTGTTATCGACAACGAAAAATGGTCGCATATCTATGGCGGCAAATCTATGCCAGTAATACGTGAGCGCACCACTGATGCTGGCGCGCGCGATAAATCACATACGCCAGAGGAAAACAGATCTACACGCAAAGAAACAGGAGCCGCAAGCTCATTTCAAAACCGATGAAATGTCATCTGCGCTCAATTCAAGGTAGTCACGGTGTGTCGCGATGCTCCCTTATCACACCACGACACAGTATCGTGGATCTCAGTCGCGATTTCGGTTTCATATCGTGTATCGTTACAGCCCTAGCTCCTGGCTGTCTTTTTGTCTGTGGGCTTTATTAGCATGACAAATAATTGCACACGCTTTTACAGCTGAGGAGCATAGGGCAAATACTGCAAAAACAAATATACTTATATGTAATCAAAACAATATATTCAATTAAGATTAATCAACATTTCATTATGGATATTCATTATTCACCCTGTTTTACTCATTTATTCTAGATTTCGCTCTTTAAGTTGCATTGAATTGTTTGAAAGATTCTTTATGATATTTATTGTTGCAAACTTCCCCCAATTTAAACATGAGTGTAAAACCTACTTAAAGTTGATGTAATAACACTCTGAAATGTAATATATAAAATCCGTTTTTCATTATGTCCATTTTAGTGCCATGATGCCTAAATTAATTTGATTGATTATAGTTTTTATGATTAATTTAATTAAGCAATTTTTTACAGTTCAGCTTTATTTTCAGAAATATATACAGGTTTGTTGTGGAGATCGAATTCAAGATGGAGATCAAGATTTTTGTCTATTTCGTAAAAAAAAAAAAAAAAAAGTAGAAATATCAATCCGCGTTCATCAATGTGTTTAAAAAGGCAATATTCAGTCGAATGATCTCTTTCTGTCTGTCTGTTTCCCCCACACCCCCTCAGTAGCACTCCCACACGTCTAACTATGTTCACACACATGGCATTCAAAGCTATGCACTACACACACACTCCACTAGAGAAGATCAGCTTTAGTCAAACAGGTTAAAGGGTCTCGATACACAAGGTCTGTGAGTTATGTCTGTCTGTCTCTTTCTCTCTTCCTGTCTCCTCTCTGAATAGGTCTCTGTCAGTTTCTGTCCGCCGTGTGTATTGTGTCCTCTGCATTCCTGTGCTGAACGTGGGCCAAACCAGCCCGTCCGTGTATCCATCGCCACCATAATCCACCCAGCATCAGATAATCACGCTACTCTACAGCAGCCTCATTACACACGGCCTAATTTCAGCCACGGATTTTAGCAGATACAATAACAAATACTTCAAATCCATAATCCCAAGAGTAGACAAAAATCCCGTTGGTAAGCATCTTAAACTAGTTTTTGTGTTTGTTTGTTTTTGTCTTATGCAGATAGCGAGAGGCATCCTGGGAATAAGGCCTGGTGTTGTCTTATGCGCGAGTGTGAAATTCAGAGAATTTAAATCACTCCGTGAAAACTTTCAAGGCCTCGTTTGCGGTCGTCTTCTGCTTTGAGAGACTCGTGGTATCTCATTTTTGTTTTGTAAACTCCTTCGACATCAAAGCTGATGATCCTCTTGTCGTTTCTGTATCCGACGGAGAAACATTTGCAGATGTCTGCGACGAGTTTAACGCGCTAAATGAGGAGAATGTTATCTTGTTATATTATAATCACAAATAGCTTCGTCTGCAAGCCAACGGGTGCTCCCAAAACGCCACCTTTTTCGAGCCGCAAATGCCATTTCACCCATTCCATTATACAATATGCATCCCGCAACGGAGACCTAATTAAAGTGCGCTGGAAGGGCATAATTCTAGGCAATGCCTGCTGGGGCTTGTGAATCATGTCGGCTGCATGTGACCAAGACGCAGACTCTTTCACAGCCCTGATCACGTGACTCTTCCGCTCTTTAGTGGCAAGCAAGCGAATGCAAGTATATCACACGCTGGTGTGAATTCCCACCGAGCCTCTGAATGTCCTTTAGTCTGCAGGCTAGGTTATGCTAATAAACTCCCTCTGCCACCCATGGTTAGATTCCCCCGGCAGAACAGAGGGTCCCGTTCGCACTCTTTTAGGCGAACCCCCTGCAATTCCCTCTAAACAGCTGGTCTGTGTGTTTGCACAAGCAGTGGGTGCAAACGCAAAGGTTGCTATTGATTTCTGACCATTATCTGGAGACCCCCCCCCCCGAGCCCACTGTTGTTGGAGATACAGTCACAGGCCGGGCAGAGAAGCCTCTCGAGCTTCCAGGCTCAGTCTCTAGCTGTGATGAAGTGCAGGCTCAATGTTCAAGGAGAAAACTGCAATTTATGTGTATTTTCTCTTTAAAAAAAATAAATAAATAAAAATCTGTTAATCCAGCGTCTACTCAAATCCCTGGCGTAATCCTCAGCAATCCCAGAGGGGTTGAGAATACTTTGTGTTGCTAGTGTGTCTTTATTAACTCTTTGTCTGCCCAGACCACTGATGCTAGAGCTTCTTATGCGAGTGCGATCTCGGCCTCAGACAGCACGTCCACAGTCCACTGGCAGTTTGTTTGCAGTTCGCCTGATGCATATTTCATACAAACCTAGAAAGCAACTTTCTCAGTCTGGCAAGTGATTCACAGTATATGCATAATATAGCATGTTGGGTATCATATGAAGGTAAAGGTTTGGTCCGTATTGAGTTGATTTGCTCTGTTTTTACATCGAGATTTCTTTTGCTGTCACTTAGTTAATCTCAACACTATAAATGACTACTAAATGTATTTATTTAATGCCAAGTGTACTACAAATTCGCTGACACATTTATGTACTTAATAAAAATACCCTGCGATTGTAATTTTAGTATGCTAAGCTGGAATACTTCAAATCTGCTACATTGAAATGACTTGAAATGACATTGAAACTTAATTGTGCGAAAGTAGTGTTAAAGTCCAACTTTCGATTATTATTATTCAAAAAATTGAGCAAATCAGTGTACCACATTTATTACAGTGTAAGTAGATATTGGCTACTTTACGCAACTGATCCGTTCTGAGTGGGTGGTTCTTAGCAAGAACTTGGACCAGACCTTTTGTCGTTTAGTCAAAGGTCCGGCTGCTAACAGTATAACATGTGGTTGGTAGCTTGGTAAAGCGTCCGCCTCTCGGGAGACAGTCTTTTGATTTGGTGGACAGGTGAATCATCTGATTATGAATCAGCCTCCCACACGGTCTGCGCTTCTTCGCTCTAAGCTGTGGAGAAAGAATCACTTAATGTCAAGTGTCTGGTGTACAGGGACAGACCAGTCACTGAAGCACAGCTCTCAGTTCGACTTTTTCACTTTGGGGTGCCCTTTTAGAAACTCCAGAGAAGAGAAATGGGGTATCCGTTTAAGTCCAAATTCACAACCTGAAAAGGTTGAATAGCTGAATGAAAAGAATACTAATGAAGAGAGGGAATTGGCTTATTCTGACTTTGCCTGTGCCCTCTCCTTCTCCATAGTTGAGAGCGGATGGATGGTGCCACTGAACTGAGAGGTGTCATTTTATGGTCAATTACAATTTTTTTAGCTAGATTTTTAGTTTTATTCACCCGGTAGTCTAGCAGGCTACTGTGCAAAGAGCCTTTAGTTAATTGTTATAGTTAACAATAATAACATTGCTTATATTACATTATCCAATGTGTATTGAAGATTTCATGCACACTAAAACAAATTTATTTAAGCTACATTTAAAAAAAAAACTAAAACATTTTTTTTTTTTTTTTTTTAAACATCAACTAAATTTGGTTACTTAAGTGAAGCTAAAATTAATTGATCGCAAAAAAAAAAAAAAAAAATGTATTAAATTAAATTAAAAAAAAATTTCAGTACAGTTTGTGGTTAACAGCACAAGCACCACTAAGAACATCATGCACATGCTGATCCGCATGTACACTGATGCCTTTGAGTGCAAGAGCCTCCCAGATGATCTTGAGCTCGCTGAAAAGATCCAATTGAGACACACCACTGAGTAATGGTGACTGAAAGGCTGCCAAAGCACTGGCTCTTAGAGTCGAGCTTTGCTTCTGTAATCCACCCTTGAGCCAATAGGAGGGGGCAAATAAATGACCGTAATTATCTTGAGAGCTGTTATTTGCATATCTTGGCGTCCTTTTTCTCTGACATTAGTTTTCAGTCACTTTGCCATTTAAGTTTCTATTTAGGTTGATTTAGTGTAAGTGTTGGTTACTGCCTCCGTGACGTTAAGGCAGCGCTGCTCATAAAAGACGTCGCCGAGTTTGTAAGTCTTGCTGCTAATCTACCTCAGCCCACTGTTATTGCTCTTCAACACCGAGGCAACATGGAAGGATGG
This sequence comes from Enteromius paludinosus, assembly GCA_032361165.1. Lineage (NCBI taxonomy): Eukaryota > Metazoa > Chordata > Actinopteri > Cypriniformes > Cyprinidae > Enteromius > Enteromius paludinosus. The sequence goes on from JAUMHQ010000048.1 coordinate 13,103,742, forward strand.
TGCCAGCCTGCCACTGTGCCCGCAGTCGGCTGCCTGACTGTGTCAGTGCGGCCTGCGAAACATTTTAGGGCAGTTTATAGAGGCATTAAAACACTTTCCCTCCAAACCAGCATAGTTAGTGTAATTAAAGTCTATGGCTGCCTCAAAGTTCCCTAATCATTCCTTTCCCCCTGGTGTGCTTTCTCTCTCTCACACACACATTCTAATTCTGTCTCTGCCTATATCGCTCATCCTTCTCTCTCTCTCACTCTGTAATGGGAAGGATTTAGTCGTCTGATGAATAGCACTGCACTGGCTAACTGATCCCATAGGGTCTGAAGGGATGCTGATTCTGGCCAAGAGAAAAGGCCACAGCCCTAGAGATCATCTGATGATGGCGGTCACACGCTCCTCCAGCTGCACCGCTTCAAGGCTCTGCGGCTGAGAGAGGGAGGCTACTTCTCTTTTACAGGTCCTCTCTTCTGCCCTTTGGGCTCCACTGTCATTAAGTAGCGCCAAAACCCTCGTCGCACACTTCATGCTACTTTGCTAAAAACAATTACTTGTGTGGAATTCAAATTATTTTATCTCACAATGGAGGGGTTTTCAGGCATTTTTATTTGAACGTGTTCGTATAGTGATCCCATTCAATTGAGGTTGTAACTTTATATTTTAGAAATTCATTTCAGTTTGAATGAATCTGTTCATTTATCCAGATTTTTTAAGGCACGTACAAATTGCATTTATCTTTTCGTTTTCCCTCAGGTTTGCAAAATACGTTTTAATAGTAGGAAATGAAAAATCTACAATTTATTTTGTGTATAACTACAGGAATTTATAGATTCTTTTTTTTTTTTTTTATATTTTTTCCTATAATGTTACAGAAATTTGGTAGCATGTGAAATAGTTCTATACAGCTAATAAATATTCCTTTAATTGTCACTTAAATGCAAAATGCATTTTAACAATTTTAACAGATAGAAATAAACGTGCAGATTTACATGTATGAATAATTTGATATATTTTAGGAAGTATGTTTATAGTATTTATTTTTTTTGTTTTTTGTACAAAACAGCATTATTTTCTAGAGTATTTTGAATTCAGTTCAAATGTATTTGATCTATTTAAATGTGTTTAAGCATATAAAGTAATCCTATAGGACTAGTTAGGAAAATGCATTTTGTAATTGCATTTGTCTTTTTATTTTCTCTCAAATTTGCAAAATGCAATTTAGCAGTGGGAAATAAAAAATATAAACCCATATTTTTGAGAATTTATTTTGGATTGTTTCCTGTATTCTTCCTTGCATGTTATATGCATGTTTTATCCTTTCATGAAGTTTTTTATCTTTACATTTGCCCTATTTGCTGCCAACTTATTTCAACCTATATCTTTTGTAATATAATTTCTATAATTTTCCCCCCAGTAGAAACGACTTGTTTGTACTGCCATAGCACCTGTCCATCTTTTTTCTGCTTTTTAGTACTTTGTTTGCAGTGACAAACCCCTCACGCCAGCAGGAAAGTGCATTGTGGGATTGCATCTGTAGTCACACTGTCAGACTCATCCATAAACCCTAATGTTCTTTTTTTTTTTTTTTTTCCTTCTTCCCACAAGCACAGTGATGTACAATGCAACCACATTCAGCACATAGCCCTGACCACAGCCACATACTGTAAAGGAAATCAATACTTCATAACAGCTCCCAGGCAGGCAGGGAATCCTGCATCTGTGTCTACAACTTGTAGGGAGAGACAGAGAAGTTCAGGTGTAACTGGATCAATGGTAGGAACTATCACACACACACACGCTCCCATAGCGATAACTCTACTGATATGATGCTGACGTGATGCTGGCCTGTGTTAGAGTGGAAGTAGACTGGCAGCATGTGGAAGAGCTGTCAGGAGAGCTCAGGAAAAGCCTGATATGAGGGCCAAAGGGTTAGGCTCGGCCCCAATCTGAGAATCCATTTTCTGCTCGAATTCTTCACAGTCATTCGTCACCTCTGTATACAGAACTCTCTCTCTCTCTCTCTCTTACTGTGAGAAGTAATTGTGGTTTTTCCCCCCTCCTCATACCCTGGCAGTCCCTCTGACTGTGTCATGTGAAGAGTTGTTCTAATCTCTTCTTCCAAATTTTGTGAGGCCTGTTCCTCCTTTTATGTGATTCTTTTCAAGTTTTAATGGGCACATGGGCGCGTTGAGTCTTTGAAGTGGGGTTCTCCACTCCATGTCCCATCATTGTTTCAAATTAAGGGCTTAAAGATAGTGCAGTTCCCTACATCTCAGCATTTTTGCACAGCCTCTCCTCTCATTTTTTTTACCGCGTGCAGTCAAATTGAAGACCTCTGTGTAAACCGTTCTTCAGATAAGAGTGTCTGAAGAGTGCAATGGTGGGACTACGGATGCACGTGTATTAATATTCTGGTGATTTTATTTTCATGTTGTAGCCAATAACTGATTCTAAAATAAATGAATGAATGAATTCAATTAAATTCTTTGTATTTAAAAAAAAAAAAATGTTTGCTTGCTGCTTTCTCTCAGTTTCTATATCAGTACCAGAACAAAAAATGTTTTTAACCCACAATATTTCTAGTTATGCGTTTTACAGTGGTAATTCTTAATCAAGCTGGGGTGCATTTCCCGAACAACGATGTAACTCGCTGATCTACCACCATAGTGAGATGCATTGTTTTGGAAACGAACTAGCTACATACGACTGTTTTACGAACACGGTCGCATCTCGCATCACGGTTGCTCAAGCCGCATTATTTCAACAACACAGGGCCATTGTTAATAACGTCACACGCATGTGGTGGAGGAATAACTCCTGCTATTTAACTGATTACAGATCTCCAAGATCCTGCTGTATTGAACATGACACATATTGCATGGCTAACCATGCTTTTGGGAAACGCACCCCTGGTCGACCAATAAAGTCTTGTTAGTTAAGATGTCAGGTGGGGATACTAGAATGCAGAACAACATTTGCATATACTGTACATGTTACTGTTCATGGTCTCAGGCCAGAGGTATTAGATATCAGGATTAGTTGTGCTTGGTTGAATGTTGGAAAGATGGATGCGCGTGGGCATAGTGGTGGGCAGGTTCATACAGGAGCCTCCAGCTACCTTCTACATTTATACAGCTCTGGCTGGCCAGAACAGACATGTAAATAGTGGGGAAGTCAGAACAAACAGTACCTGGGTACCAAAGTTGAGAACATAAATTACAGGGTTTTGGTCTCGTACTGGTCAATTACAAAATATAATAATATAAAATGTTTTTAAGGATGCATTCAATTGATCAAGTGTAGCAGTAACAACATATAATGTTACAAAAGATTTCGGTAACACTTTACAATAAGGTGTCATTTGTTAACATTAGTTACTGTGTTAACTAACATGAACAAACAATGAGCAGTACATTTATTACAGTATTTATTCTTCTTTGATATTGTTAGTATACAAGAAAATACAGATGTTAATGTTAGGCCTAATGTTAATAAGGCTTCAGCATCCGCAGTACTACACGCATATGCCGTGTTACTCTTCTTGAACCGTTTGGTAGATCACTTATTCGTACTTATAAGCATGCCCTGCTAAGACGTAGTTGGCTTCTTGAGGGGTTACTGAGAATTCAACTGCTGAGACCTGAAAGAGATAAATCAAGGAAATGGCAGACTGAGCTTGGATTAAATGCAGAACTGGGGCGTCAGATGTGGATAGTATTTTTGTGTGGTTTCCAATCTGAGGGCACATTAATGCATGGACATCAGCCATGGGTTAATATCAGAATTGGATATCAGCTGATGGAATTGCGCCGTGGTGGATGGATGTGAAGGAGATCTGTTTAGGGAGATGAAGCAGATAGGTGATTGTTATTTATTTAGGGCGTGTTTGCAGATTTATCCAACTCTGAGGTAAAGGCGACTGACAGGAAAAATGCAAAAGAAAAAATGGTTTAGTTGCAGACAAACAACAGAGCTCAGAAATCACGATCGGATTGAACGGTGTGTGAATATTCAAAGGGCTTCTTTTGTTTTGCAGTTGCAGCACGGCAGAGTGAAGAGCAAAATACTGAGTCATGAACAGAAGGGGAGTGTTTTGAGCGTCTGCTGGCATTGAATGCAGTTGCAGTGGTCTGCTGCTTGTGAAAGGGCACCCCGATGCTGGACAGGACGGTTGCATCACTATTCCAGACATTGATTTTCTCCTATCGACATCCGCTCTGCGTCACACTCAGATAAATGATGTAGCTCGCATGCTGCCAATGTTTGTCTAAATTGGTTCCCTCCTCGCACATCTAGTCTATAATTGTCATTAAATATTTTTAGATATAGGCCTACAGTGACTTGTCGCGGAGGAGCAGAGAAATTTGGATGTACCTTCTGTTCTCTTTTTCATGACTGCAACAGCTTCTAATTATAATATGGCTTTCAGTTTGCCTCTATTTTACAGTTTTGTTTGCTTGTTTTGTGTCAGCGCACCGTTTTATGAAGTAGCTCTTAATGGCGGATAATTAGGAAATGGTTTGTTTGCATGATTTGTATAGAAACATACTTTATGCAATCAGCACAATGAATGCCATTGTTGTGTGATTACATTTTACAAGGTACTATAGTTTCCAACATGCTAGTCTCCTCCAGATTAGTAACTATTATCAGCTGCCATATATTTTATTCCTTTGCTAACTGTGTAAATTAATGCAGTTTGATGCGGTGCATTCAGACAAAATCGCCCTTTCATAGTGGGGCAGCGTGCTAATGCGTTCCCAAGCAATCAAATCGAGACCTGCTGAGCTGTGCCCTTGGCCAGAGCCTTTGAAATTGCGATGGCTTGGTATGCCAATTAATGCTCTGGTGCTTCTGTTACAGACGGTGTATTGATACTCCATATGCAACCGGGCCATACTGGTGAAGAAGCCATCCGTCAAGTCCCATGTGTGTATAAACTGATCGAGCCAAACTACACATCTGCAGAGTTTAGGGGTGTTAGCATGGCACTGGGATGTGTTGTAAAAGCAAAGCAGGAGTACACTGAGCCGAGACGGTCTCTGCCAGTCAGCTTCTGGGAGTCTGTTTGATGTTCTTATTTGTCCACATGGGCCACAGACTACCGCCTGGACGTTTGAGTTCACTGTTGGTTGATGCCTCCAAATAACAGGCCTGGAAAACCGCCTTTTTCGCTGACCTTGCTGCTGTCATTATATCCAAATCTGGGTTGTTCCATGCATATACCTTGCTATTAGCAATCAACGAAGAGATTAGCCCAAAATACACCCCGTTCCAGTGTGCCGCTGCATGTGGCTGAGAGAACCGAAGGAACCGTGCCAGGGTGGGGCTGTTTTCAGTCCTGGTTCGTGGAAGGGTATTTCTGAGCATGGTGGGTTTTAGGATATTTACACAAGCGGAATGAACAAGCAGTCGTTCTTCCTACACAGACCTGCTTTTTACACGTACGCCCCGCGGTCCCAGCGCCCACACAAAGCTGTAGTTCTCCCACGCTGCCTGACTGAAAGGGGCGGTTATGTAAAGGCATTGGGGCCCGAGTCCCAGACCACTTCGTATGCGAGGAGGCCACATGTCGAGCAATCTGTCTCACAAGCAGCACCTTGAGCATTCATTAAGAAATCCTTAGCCGAGAGTGGCCGCATCCATTGTGTATTCTCTCTAATTGCTGCGCTGCCTCATTTGTATGCCTCTTTAAACACTCTGCCTACAAGGCTTTGCCCCCCTCATTAATGACGGTTTCCTGTCGACCGAAAGGTGGTTGTTTGTTTGTTTTGATGTACCGGGTTTAACGAAAGAAGTTGCGTGGAACGTGATGTTGTTCTCTGATACAGGCAAGGAGCAGAAATTTGTAGTCATGTTCCAGTTACTAAAAATGTTTACGTATATATTCTTAAATATGTCTTTCATAAGAAAAAATGCATGGAGAATAAGACGCAGGTTTAGGACTACTTGTGCTGTGTATTTAAAGTGTAGGATGTTATTAAGATTAAATGTTTTTATTAGGGTTGGGTCGATAGACGATGCCATCGTCCATCGCCGATGGCCGATTGACATCATGATGCTCCGCCCTGCCCCGCAACAGCAACCAGCTCGCGAAAAACACACTTAATCTATGGCAGCAAATCTATGCCATTACTAAGCAAGCACACCACTGATGCTGGTGAGCGCGGTAAATGATTTCCGTCATCCGCGCACAAGTCAAGCACTCGTGCACGATCACTCCTGTGCTCAATCCTCTCTCACCTGCTCACGCGAACACTGTTTAGTCAGTCGTGGGGCGGGGCTTGGTGTTTTACTTACAACTAAAGAGAGAACCTTTCATTAAATAGATTAACAGTTGTTTGTGTTGAATTTCTTTGAATTGCAGTTCAGTACACGTCTTTCTGTCATTACAGTTCAACCTCCTTGTCCAATTCTATTCAAATTCCAACTGTAAAGGAGCCATTTCTTCAGTGGTGAATTTTGCCCAGCCCTGCTACAGAAGAATAGAATGTGCAAGACTGAGGAGATGTGGGGCTGGCAAGTGGAAACCTCCTTAAACGGGCCAGCTTTCGCTAGTTGAGCAGCGTGACTCTGTATCCCTCAGACTTAGGAAAGCATTTTCTGAGACAGTGCCAGAAATCCCTACCATAATGGATTACTGTTGACCACTTGATACAAAAGCCGAGGCCTTAAACCTTAAAGCAGCGGGCTAAGCCTGGCTTAATGTTTGCTCATTTGCACTGGTGAGGGCTGTGGGCCTTGCGCTTCAGAGGGAAGAGGATGATGCCAATCAGGCCTCGTGCCAACAGGTGCTCAGAGAGCTTGGGGCTGCGTTCAATAGGAAAAACGCCACAAAGCGCCTCAAGCGGAGGCTTATGGGGAATCTCAGTGCTCTTCACAGAGAATCCAAAACTGACGATTCTCAGCTTAGTCTACCAGCTGTGAAAGGCAGCTTAGTGCACAAATCACAGACCAGATAAGAGGTTCAAATGCAAATCTTCATGCTTGAGGCACCAAACAATTAGAGTTTGTGCCCTCATATTAGTTAAGTTAATCTGTTAATGGAGAAGTTTGCAATAATGTACCACAGCCAGTGATGGGCAGTAGCGTCGCTACAAGTAGTGACGCTACTAGTTTAACTACATTTCTCAGTAGTGTGTTGCTAGCGTCGCTGGACGGCAGAGGAATTGATCCCGGGGGGGGGGGAGTCGCTGTGGCCGTACCTCGAGAAGTTGATGACGCTGACTGAGACAACGGTCTGTTTTTTGCCATGTTCTTACTGTTTGGAGTAGTTTTTAATTCTACTAATGTGGTTTGTCCTGTGGTTTAAGCTGCACTGAGTTACACACATACATGCATTCAGATTACAATACATACACACTCTCGACACCTTTTGTTATTATGTTAATGTATGATTGTTAAATAAATAATTGCACAATTATATGCGTGCCTATCTGTTTGAATTACATTTTTTATCACTAAGGTAGCATTGATTTAAAATTGGTTCCATTTTAAAAAAAAAATAGCTTTGATGTAGTAAACTACTTTTACCATGGAACTGTAGCTTAGCTTGCCCAATTTCTCAGGGTAGTGGCTTTAGTGTAGTTAAGCTTAATTCAATGAAGAGTAACTGATAGCTTAGCTCACTACATTTTGTAAGTAGCTTGCCCAACACTGACCACAGCTAAAAGCAGATACAAAGCTTTAAAATTGAATTAATGTTTGGGGTTTTTTAACACATCATTCTCAGTAAAACAGCCTTTTCTGTAGCTTTGTATTATAATAGATTCTAAAATAAGGTTAATATGTTGTCAGTAAGTGGAGTTGATAAAGCAAGCTTAGCAAGGAAGTAGGTCAGGGCGCTTTTTGGTGACTATTTGGTAGATTTGTGCTACAAATGATCAGTCATGTTGTGGCAGGCCATGATCAAGGACTGATGATCGCCTCTATCTTTACACGCTGGGAAAGAAAGCTGTATATGCTTTCAAGTTCCAAGGCTTTATAAATATTGAAGTTGTCACGCAGAGTCGTCGTCGTTTAAAGTCCCGTGCTCATGTTTCGTAGCTAGTTATCAAAGACTGTTTGAACTAGTTGCCTTCCCCATTCATCACAAGTGTTTGTTAGAAGTCTAAATGAGTTATTTGAATGTTTTGGGGGGAGCATAGTGGAAAGCAACTAAGTGGCTTTAAATTACAGACCATATAGAGAGTGGAAATACGATGGGAATTGTGAATGCTTGATTGTGCACGATTTCCAAAAAGCAACGTTTTGTCTTTAATCTATCTGTAATAACTTATTCTCCCTTTGAAATGCAGGTAATTGGATAATGCTAGCAGATGGGCAAATATAGAGATGGACTCTGTTTTAGCAAACTCTCATTTGGTCTGGCTTCATTCTGCTATGTAATGGGCACTTTTCATAATTCAGACAATTGCGATGAATTGTTCCACTTCAAATTTCTCCACACTGAACATCCTGTTTCACTCTGAAATGTTAGGTTATGGAAGTTGGTTTAAAAAAAAACCCTACATGCTTGCAAGTCTTAACTGACCATGACCCATAGATGAAGAAACTTTCTTCCTCTTGTGCTCAGTTTGTTTCTGTTTTTCTTAATATTTCTTCCTCTTTTGCCATTATCGTTATCTTTTCCCCTCTTATTTTCTTTCTGTCTCGTCTGCTTACTCTCAGAGATAAACCATTTTCTCTAATGTATTATCCTTGTGCTGGCTTTGCTGTGGTCTCTCTGACTCACGTTGGCCGTGTAGAAGAAGGTGTTGCAGCTCTGACAATCTACAGAGTGTCTCATGCAGACCTGCTCTTCTCCGCTTGGGGGACTGAGCTGGGCTTATTTGTCATCTCTAGTGGAAGTGCTTTTCACTATTTTTCCCAGTAGCCCACTCAGAGCTGTGAGCAAGAATGGCTACGGGACCAGCCCCTTCATTAGAATGAATCACACAGGACAAGAGCGTTGCTCAGAGCAAAACCATGTAAGAGAGAGAGAGAGAACAAGCTGAGCGATGTCTCTAGGTATGTGAATACTGTATAGCTAGGTTATGTTTTCTGAAGTGTGGTTGCATGCATGCTTTTTCTTGGACTGCATGTCTGGCTTGACAAACAATGAACGACTTCCTCTGTGGTTTCTGCTGTTTGAAAGAAAGGCCAGGTTATGCGTCAAGTTCTTTCTTTCTGTCTGTCCTTGGCACCTGCATCATTGTTGGGAACATGTGTTCTGTTTGCAGAGGTGATGAAAGCCCAGAGGCAATTTTCACTCAATCGAACTAATATCCGAATCAATTTTAATTCAGTTCGGGTTAGTTTGGATTCAACCTCCAGAAAGAAAGCGCAAGGGGATTTGCAGCAGATATAAAAAAAACTTATATTAGAATATTTTGAAGATACCATTGGCCAATAGCTAGTTCTTGGTCTTAGCAAACCACTTTTGATGATTTCTGTGGTAAATAGCTTGAATAATATGCACAATTGGCTACATACCATGTCTACATTTTTTAGTACCGACTTGGTACCGAAGTACCTGGTATGAGAATGAACATTTGACACCTTTTTAAACTGTAGCTTTTTCATAGTTGTAAAATGTAGTTCAGCTTCACACTAGTTCACACTACAATTTAGCATTCTATTTGCTACCTAATTCAAAATGATTTAAAAAAAAATTGCCATTTAATTGCTTTTTTTTCCCTGTTCAGGACTGAATGGCACAAAACATTCTGTATCTCACAAATCAATGTGCTCAATTTAACCCCCTTTACTATGAAATCAGCCCTACTTCACTTTCATGACTCATTATTTGAAAAGACTAGTAAAAATACTACTATTTGAAATATGTATTGTGGAATAATCTAAATGTGACATTAGTTTTACAGTTTGTTGACAGTATTAAGTATAAAATGTGTGACATGCACTACGCTACTATTCTGAACAAAGCCCCAGTGTTCTTTTGTACTTGTCCAGAGATTGACCTTTTGAGCAGGTCAACTGTGGCTGGTTTTATTAACCCTTAGAGGTCCCAGGTGATTTTGGGGTCCATGAGATGTTTGGACATGCTCTGATATTTGTGATTATTTCAACTACTTATGACATGCTATTGACCAACACATAATTGT
>JAUMHQ010000048.1:13141922-13154857 GCA_032361165.1 Enteromius paludinosus
CCACGGTTAAAGTTAAAAATCTTCGTTTGTGTTCTGCTGAGGAAACAAAGTCACCTACATCTTGGATGCCCTGGGTGAACTATCCCTTTAACTAGTTACTTATTAGCATGCCTATTATTAACATATTGGCTGTCTATTAGTGCTTATGAAGCGCTAGAAGGAAAAATATACTTTGGGAGTCAACGGTGACACAAAACAGCCTGGTTCCAAACTTCTTTCAGAATATCTTGCTTTGTGTTCGGCAGAACAAAGAAATTCATACAGATTTGGATCTACTGGAGGGAGATTTTTATTTTTGGATAAACTATTCTTCCAATCAGCAGCAAATCAAGAGTTTGAGGCAAACGTCGTAGGTGATAGTTCGTCAGTGTGAGAATTGGACCTTAAAATAAGGTGTAACCGAAGATTTAAAGGGTTAGTTCACCCAAAAATAAAATTTGTTCCTCATGTCCTTCCAAACCCTTAAGACCTTTGTTCATCTTCGGAACCCAAATTAAGATATTTTTGATGATGTCATAGAGCTATCTGACCCTCCATAGACAGCAATACAACTGAAATGATCCCAGGTTCAGAAATATAGTAAAAACACCAGTAAAAAAGTCATGTGACATCAGTTAATCAACTAGAGTTTTGCAACGATAGAAGAATACTGTCTTCTAGGGGCGAAGAAAACAAAATGAACATCATATACCACTCTTCTTCTATGACTTACGTCTTCCGCCATTTTAAAAAACATTACTGCGTAAGCGTACGCTTTCTTCTAGCCACAGATTACACACATGCGCATGCTTTTACCCACATGTAAACAAGACTGATTACATCAAATACGTTTACGGCACGTTGATCATGGCAGAAGATGTAAGTCACGGAAGGATGGTAAATTATGTTATTTTTGTTTTATTTACACAAAAAAAGTATTCTCGTAGCATCGCAAAAATGAAGTTGATCCACTGATGTCACATGGACTGAGTCAGATGGCTCTCTGATATCATCAAAAATATCTAAATTTGTGTTCCGAAGATGAGCGAAAGTCTTATGGGTTTGGAACAACATGAGGGTGAGTATTTTTGGGTGAACTAGCCCTTTAAATTAAACAGTTTCCCTTGGCAACTAGTTAAAGTAAAGTAGGTTTAAGTTGAATGAATATAATATACTACTAAAATAAAATTTGAACAAAATCTAAGCAGAAAAATAAAAAACTAATGCAAATGACATAAAATGACTAAAATGAAAATAAAAAGCTAATTTTAAAGAAATAAATAAAAATCTAACATAACATGTAATAAATTAAGCATAATAATATGTAATTAACTGGATGTTAAAATGCGTTCTTCAATCCAAGCATCTCCTTTGAAGTGCCAAATATAAATCATTTCCACAACAAACAACATAGTTTTTTTCCTGTCAACTCTCATAGTTGGAAAAATAATAAACACGGTCTAAACTGGCCGCCGTAGCATAGAATATCAGTGCAGAAAATGCTGTGCGTTTGAAGCTTTGATTTATGCTCTGTTCCAGGCTCGTATATTTAAAGCAGGATGAGAAATGCTCCTTCCTCCAGATGTAATGACTAATCCTCTTGCATTTTGGGTTCTTTTTTTTTTTCGAAGACCGTAGTCTGACACTATGGTGCGCTGTATATTAAACTGCCTCAACCTCTCAGGTCATCCAACCCCCCCAGCTTTCAAAGGCACTTTCTGCCTTCACGTCTAGCTCTGTGCCTGGGCCGCTCGCTTGCCTATATATAGCCCCGGCTCACAGTCACGAATGAGTAATACACCACGCTGGGTCACCTTTCATTGGAATAAACTCCCAAAGATTACCGCGATTGGTATCTCTAGCCCATTAGGGACGTTTCCAAATAAGAGTGGTGTGCGGTCATCAGCGGATCTGTCCTCAAAACGCTCCTAATGAGGGAGCGCTTGTGATTGCGGTTGGGTGTGGGAGTGGGCGGGTGATAAACACACGTGATTTAGCAGACTGTCGTATGATTAATGTCTACGGCAGGCACCGAGATCTTTCGCTTTGCACCCACAGCTAATAAAAGTTTATGGAGTGTGTTTATGCAGCCCAGGTCGGGCGGCACGCTGTAAGCAATGGCGCTCTCCTATTCATGCACGTCCTGTGAGCGTATTATGGCATGTTCATGGAAAGGAGGCTGGCCAACCTGGAGAGGGGGGTCAGGAAGAGACACACACTGCAAAAAATGCTTTCTAAGACAAGATTTTTTTGTCCTGTTTCCAGCCAAAATATCTCAAAATTCTGAAATCAAGAAGAATTTTCTAGACAAGAAAAAAATACTGTCTTGTTTTTAGAAGAATCAAGCTAAAATTAAGTAACTTTTTGCTTAGAACAAGAAATATTCTTATTTCAAACAGAAAACAAGATTATTTTCCTTAACCAATTGGCAGATTATTTAGCTTGTTTCAAGAAAAAACTCACTTAATTTTAGCTTGATTTTTCTGAAAACAAGACAGTAATTGTTTCTTGTCTAGAAAATCATACTTGATTTGAGAATTTTTAGATATTTTGGCTGGAAATAAGACAAAAAAACGTATCTGTCAAGACAGAAGTGTGAGAAGGCAGAGGAATTCACAGCTTTACCTCCGTCCTCACAGCTACCAGAGCTGTTTTTAGCTGTCTGATGTTAGATGATGCGATGCAGACTAGTGATCTAGTTTATATTTGAAGATGTGTTTAAAAATTACCAACAAAGTATAGATATTTAATGACATTTTGCAATGGATTTTGTAAAATCCCAGCTGTATGTTTTTTTCCATGCCCTCAAAAAGAGACCGAATGTATTAAAACTTGGTAAAGTTAAGTTCAAGCATGGAGCTCCTTGTTGCTGGAGACTCATCTTTCTTAGAAATCTTCTGTAATATTTTTAAGTATATTGAAATAGGAAACCAGTTTGAAAAATTGCAACAATATTTCACAATAGTGTGGGGGGTTTCTGTATTTCTCTGATCAAATAAATACAGCCTTGATGAGCGTAAGAGACTTTTGAACAGCAGTGTAAAATAACCCTGATATAACATTGGTTTACAGATACAGATGTCGGAAAAAATGTAAAATGTTCCAGCGAATTCAGTCATAATCCCAGTTTTGCTTTGCTTGCATTAAGTCCTTGTGCATCCTTGTGGAAAAAAACCCTCTTTTTCTTCTTTCTCTCTCTCTAACAGAGGATGCGTTAAAAACGCATAACGGGCCGGCCAAGAACAGCTACATGGAGCAGAGCTTCCACGGCCTGAACCCCATCCTCAACATCCCGGTGCATCTGGGTCAGGTGGAAGCGGCCGAACACAACGCAGAGCTGACGGGGTCCGAGCTGGAGCACTGGGTGGACAGTCTAGTGGGAGAGGTGTGGTCGGCTGTGGACGTGTGTTCAACGGGCCCCAGCGGCTGTCCTGTCATGCAGACTTGCAGGGAGATGCTGTGGAGCTCTCTCAGCCCAGACCCAAAGTCCCAGCTGGGCCCATCCAAAACCAACGGACGAATCAGGTAGCAGCATCCGCTGCCCTGAAGACTCACGCTTTTTTCATTTCTTAAGCCATTTTGTTTAGTTTATTATTTATTTTCCAGCATCGCTCATGTGAAATGAGCAAACTGGCCCTCTCTCAAATGCAAGACACGGGGCCTGGAAAGTGTATGCTGGAAAGTTTTGATGATTTTTTTTTAGGTTTTTTTAAATGTGTGCCCTCTCAAACTCTAGTGCTCTAGTGATGTGAGTGCATTCAGGCTTCTCTGTATTTAATTTATTTTGATTACTGTGATTGAATCTTTGTCAACTGAAGCAGCAGGTGATGCCGAAATGTCGGTGTCACCGCTGAATGCTGGGGTTGGGATTTTAAGCACAGAATGGACCTTAACACTGGTTGTAAGACCAAAAGGTATGTTTGTATAGTAAGCCTCTATATTTAAAAACAGTTTTTCAACCTATACCTTATTAAAACCAATGTTTCAGATCGTATGTAACTGTCTGTAGCACAACATTTCTTTAACTTTTAGAAAAATAGTTCCATTTTTATAAGGTTTTCGCTGGATCAAATGCAGTCGAACAGGCATTTTAAGCCTTCAGACTCCCCTAATAAAGTTTCCTGTTTAGTTTTAATAAGTTATTGGTTGAAAAACATCTGGTTTTAATAAAAAAAAAAAAGTCTGCTTTTGACGAGAAAAAGAGATCCAGTGTCGTGCAAGATGCCAACCTCCACAGAATTCTTTGACCTTTGGAGGCGAAGAGGTAGCAGTTATAGCCTGTTCAGAAATGTTTCACTCTTCTGTGTACTTTTGTAGTAATGGTAGATACAAATAATAAAAAGAACAAATAATTAGTGGTTGCATGTATGCAGGCTGATTGGTTGCTAAGCTGGCAGGATAAATATTTAGTGCTGTGCTAAACTAACAGGCTTATAGGCTAGAGACATGCGAAGGCTGAAGAGCTTGCAAGCTATTGGAAAGCAGCATTTTTAGCTTTAGTTATGTAATGTGATAGGTGATGCGTTCTACCATTTCAAATTTTGAGGTCAGTAAAGTATCTTATTCTCACCAAGGATGTTTTTATTTGAGCAACAATGCAGTAAAAGCATGAAATACTGCACATTAAAAGGACTTTTTTAATGGTAATATATTTTAAAATGTCATTTATTCTTTTGATGGTGAAGCTGAATCACCAGCATCATTACTCGAGTCTTTAGGGTCACATGATCCTTCAGAAATCATTCTGCTATACTGATTTAGTGCTCAAGATACATTTCCTATTATCATCAGTGTTGATGACAACCGCTTTATATATAAAAGTTCAAAAGGACATTTATTTAAAATCTAAAAAGTTTTTACTGTAATACTGTCTACTGAAGTATTAAAAACATCTTACTGACCCCAAACTTTTGTACAGGAGAGTGAAAGTGTGAAGACGCGTTTAGCTAGCAATTTTTTTGTTGTTGTTTTTTACTAGCATTTCTAATCAGGCATTAAATAGAGTACTCGATGAAGTTGTTTTAGTCAGTTAGTTGGCTTTATGGTCCAAGGGTAATGGATTCTGTGGAGAGGTCAAAACTTGCACGATGCCAAGCTCCAGTTCTGCAAGCGAGAGAGTCTGGAGTATCTTGAGACGGTCTGAAGTGTGCTTCTGTCTGTACGCCGTTCCTCTTCAGACTGTCCGAACTTGAAATGAAAGGTGCCAGCTGTGCTGGCACAGCACGGAAAAGATATGTAATTTCTTTGCCTTTTTGTTTTCGAATTTTTCCTTTTCCCTGAGCCGAGGTACTGGGTAGCTGAGTTGGGTTGTAAGTTGGCTATTTATTCATGTGTTTATATAAATGAAATAGATATTTTTTAGTCAATGACTAATGTCTATATGCTGTTTTTGCAGCTCATTCAATACCTTTTGGAAACAAGCTGCCTTTATTTACAAAGGCTATCATCCCAACCATATTACAACACAATTTACGGTACTAGTACAGGCGTTAGTAACAATACCTTCCTGCCCTTCCACCTGAGGTCCATCTGTTCATTTGACAAACGTTGAGCTCATCGGGAAACTAACTGGACGAATGATCTTAAATGACCTCAAGAACTGAGATTCCAGTCATGCTGCTTGTCATTTTCTTCATTCTAGTGTTTTTATATGAGCTAGTGTTTGGTACTTTGGCCATATCTGGCTCAAACGAACAAAAGCGGACATCGGCTGGACTGGCTGGTAGCATCCATGCAATTACAGCACAGTTCCTAAAGTTCCCGGGCTCAGTCTCTTTTCTGCACATACGCCGTTTGGACGTCACATTTTCCAGATCGGGCCCGTCTGGATTACTCACATCCGTAATAATGATAGGTTGGCCTCTCAGATCTGACTGAGATGTATTTTTAGTGATGAAGATTGCAAGCTTACTGGACTCTACAGTTTGCATTGGACCAACATTTTTACAAAACCTTTTATGTTTCTGCATTGCAAATGTACGACTCCATATTTAAACTGGGCTAGTGTGGCTTGTTGCACTCTCTCATTTGAGGAACACGTCTCCTCCGGGACTCTGTGACCCTGGCCTAGACATCACTTTGTATGCAATCTGATTGTTATCTGGTCCTCGGAGATGTGGCGTCCCGCCCAGGGGGGGGCGCAAACAGAGAAATGTCATTGCTGTCATGTGATCTAAAGGAGAATGCGACCTTAAAATTTCAATAAAGCACTCTTGTCATTCATACGTTCCCAGCGGGGTGCGAAACGGGAATGCATTGTTATTTAAATTTTTCAATAGAGCGTCTAATGCTTGTCTAAGTGGTGTTACATCCGTACTGTACGTGTGAAAGTGCAAATTATTTGATATTCTTAAAAGAGAAATGGTATGAAATTATCTATTCACAAACATCTCATTGACTTCCTACTTTTGATCTTGGCTGTACGTGAGGATTCAGCCACTGGATGGTTAAATATGAATAATACGAGCCGTTTTACGTTTAAAGGTGAAGTGTGTCATGTTCAAAAATCCCCTATTCCAGTTTTGTGTGCAGATTCCTCCCAATGAGTGCAAATACTGTTTATTTTCTAAAACCGCTCCGTTTGTTTGAGTATGGGGCAGGCTAGAGATAAACCCGATATGGGTTCAACTTCGGTCGGATCTAACTGTAATCAGGGAATGAGTTAAAAACAAAGACATCCAGTCAGACACTATCTGCTTCCTGCGATGTTGCTTGCTCTGTGTACGTTATTACAGATGAAGTGCATTTGATGCAATGTTTGTGAAATATACCGACATTACAGACAGAAACATTTTTCATGTGATACTTTATACAGTATACTGCTCAATACAGAGCCTGTGTACAACAAAGAGTTAAACGTAAGCATACACTGTTAAAAACATTCAATTGGAGTCTATATTTTTTATTACATGGTATCCACTGACGCTCTCCGAAAGAAAACTCGCATAGTACTTAATGGCATGAGTCAAGGAACATACGTTTATCTTGTTAGAAGTGAACAAACATCTAATAATATTTGCAATTACACACTTCACCTTTAAAGGGATAGTTCACCCGTGATTTACCCTTTTGTCATTCAGTCTTCAGTGAGACACAAGAGATGTTAATTTTGTCAATGCAATTAAAGTCAGTAGGCTCCAAAACAACTCTGGGCCTTGCTGACTTTCATTGTATATGCAAAAAAAACAAGCAAAATTTCTTCATAAATGATGAGAGAAGTTGAATTTTTGTACCATTTAAGATCTCTGCAGTGGGCGAATCTGACCTCACAAATACAGCAACATACCTCTTTCTTTCACATCACTTTCACAGAGATATCTAATCTGCCGTTCACATTGAAATGATATTTATTAGCACATCACTCTGACATCTCTTCTGTACTATAGCTATTTTTGGTAGGAATGACCATGTAAAGTATTTTGTATTGGACTGACGTTCATAACGTATTGTAAATAACCTTGTTTTTAAAGAAGTGGGTCAGGTTTTGATGTGTTGGTTGGCACTGTATAGACCATCAGAATTCTCATGTGAAGGGTTTGTGAAGGGCTGTACAAGTCTGAGTGTGTGGCTCTTAATGAACGCTTTTGCCTTTCAGAGAATCTTACGCCAGATTGCCGTTCTCTGTGCTGGAATGTTTTGTTGAGCAACTGTTGCACAATTTCTTTAAACTCTTCAGTCGGAAGGGACCTCTGTGCCTTAGCTTTTGTTCCCAACCTTTGTGTCTGTAAGCATCAAACATGTCGTCTCTGTATCTTTCATTTCTCCACGAAACCAAAAAACTGCTGTTGTAAATGCCTTCTGTATCAATGCTCTTTTGGTTTTGCTGTTCTTTTGTTCATACTGAATTTTTGAATAAAAAAAAACACATTTGTCATCTCACTTCTCCTCATCAGACACGATGCTTCACCAGTAACAAGGCAGGAGAAGCGCTTCTGCGAGATTTCTGCTGCTAGAGACAGTCACATTAGCTGCAGATAAAGCCGCTGACATGTAGAGCGCTGTTCTTTAACGCCGTTACAAGAGGGTGGAGATGAGAATCTGGAACTGGCGGGGGTCCTTAAAGCTGTGTGTGGTCCCCTGAGGCTTATTTCAGGACTCCCTGCATCCCTCGATCTGGGATCAAAGAGCCACTTTTAGCCCATCGATCTTGTGCTGCTTCCACCGATTTTCTGAATAGGAAAAGGCAGCCTAATTAGTGGATATACGGCGCACACCTGTCTCACCTGCAGCGTGGAAACACAGCTGTCTTCTTTTAAATGTGTGTCTGTCACTGCTTTGACACTGTGTACTGATGTAATCCTGCAGGGCTAGATAGATACCGATATGGGTAGTTAATTGTCGCCACCCTCACCCTCCGTCTGCAGCCTGGCAGCGGCGCTTTAGGACACATGCTTTTAAACCAATCTGTTTTAATCTAGACAGTGAGATAATCCAGTGATTAGTGATGACTATCACTCGCAAATGTTTTTCATGCAACGCTGAAAGATCATGCAGGCATAGAGGATGATGTATGAGCAGCTGAAGTCGGCTCAAAATAACCAACAATCAGGACCTTGGAAATATATCGTCCTCAAGAGGTTTATTTTGCTATAATTATCAACAAACAATTTTTTTTTTTATTTAATTTAATTATTTTTCATTTGATTGGGTTTCCTTAACCTTAATTAATTGTAATTTTCGTTTTATTTACTAAAAAGAATACTCAAGTAAAAATTTACTTTGTTATAAAATATAATGCAACATAATATTTACAATAATGACCTTTATTAAATGACATCATACCAAATAAAATATATACTATTTAGACTTGATACAAAAATTCCAATTAATACTATTACGGTTATTTAACTGATCGTATAATACAAATGCCAGATTTAAAATAGTATAATAAAACTAATTTAATATATTTACTGTTTGTGGTCAGTATGATTTGGATGATTGGGTGAATTATTGAAAGAAATCAATATATAATTACCAATGACACAATAAACTGGCAAAAGTAACAGTAAAGACATTTATAATGCCTCAAAATATTTATAGTTTATATAAAATGCTGTTCTTTTGATAACTGTTTATTTTAAGGCATGATTCCCACAAAAATATTAGGCAGCACAGGCATTAAATCATCATATCAGAATGATTTTTGAAGGATCATGAGACACTGAAGACTGTCGAATAAATTATTTTTTAAAACATATTACAACAAGAAACATTTGAAATTGTGAGTTTAAAATGGGAATTAATCTTCTTGTTGTGCTTAATTGTGCTTGGTACAGGTTCCTGGAGATATGAAAGTAACATAACAGCTGTGAAATATACATTTTGGCTATCACTAGAAGAAAAATTTGCTCAATTCCAGCAGACGTTTAGTAATAATGAATCCGTCTGCATTTATCTCATACGTTTAAAAGTTCAAGGCTAACGTTGTTGTGTTATTTTACTTTATATTATGCTATTTACTCAGTATGGTATTATCTCATTTAAAATATGATAATCAATATACTAGTTAACATGTAGAGTTATTCCAATACCGGATGTCCTAATGTACATTAAAAGTTTAAAGGGCCCAGCTATTGGGCAGTACTGGTGAATCCTGGTGGTTTCCAGAGAACTCAATGACCGTATGAATTTTGGGTGGAATTTTTCCAGAATATAAACAAGTTTGGTGTATGTCCCATGTGACCACCTTATTGGCAGTAGAACAGAGGTGGCAGATTTGGCCAAATTCCATCACCAAAATGGCCAGAGGAGTGAAAGTTGGCAAACAATTAGATTTCGCCAGGTGTGCTGATAAGAAAGTGAGGTAAACCAAACAAACATAGCCAATTAAAAACCAGAACTACCATTTATGGTTAAAAAGATGGGTATAAACTGACACCCCAAAGGACAGAGTTTTCAGATGCAGTGACCGTTATCTCGGCTTTGGTTCTTTGTCGATATTTTAACATCTGGAACTCTGCTTTTCGAGCGTCATTGTACATTGAAGAAAATCGTCAGTGGTGTTGGGCTATAACAACGTGAACTCGTTGAATTGACTTTTCCCAGAAAGCATTCGTGCATCTGTACTACTTCCTAGAAGCAGAGATGCGCTTATCCTCTCTCGTGCGCGGTGGAAGCAGAGGACAGGGGCACTTAGCACAACAGATTACCAGCGTGTCTCTCTCGAAGCTCTTCTCTCTGGCTGGGCTGATGTGCGCTAAACTGGACGAGTCTCTAGACACCCTGTTGTAGCGTGTGCCGCCGGGGTCCCAGACCTCCATTACGTCTTGGTCATCTGAGTACAGCACACTAATGCTCCAGCAGAGAGCCCCTTGCTTTCAGCCTGGCGTGTAAAAAAAACCTCAAAACACAGAAGCAAACACCACTTTACACTGCACATGTCCCTGTGTACCAGGAGCGCGTGCTAAATTTACTTGACCTGATACACAAAGCGCACGGTGCATCTGGAGCAGCTCTGTTTGTGAAGCCAGGAAGGGTCTTAATAATGTCCTGTATAGTCATAGTAGTGTCTCTGTTGTGCTGTGTTCCATATTTGGGAGAAGATGTTTTAACAAAGGTGAGGTTATTACATGGACGTTCTGGGGCTTTGAAGTCCTGACATCTCTGATCACCAAGCAGTCTGCTGACTTTGAAGTGAAGTTCAGAGGGTCTACAACCGCAAAATCCACAATCAAGGTGTAGCGCTGCTTCTAAATGAGAGACTGTTAAAGGGAACAGGCTTTAGTTTTAATCTCTTTCAGAACAAGTTTGAGCGTGTTCGGTGTCTGCAGCTCGGGAGGCATGCTCACTGAAATCAAACGCTTGCTGTCCAGGGGAAGTAGTTTAGCAAGGGTGTTCTGCCTAGAGACTAAAATGTGTCCCTGTGTAATGTGAAATCATGTGGGTGTCCTAACAAGGTGCGCATGCCCAGAGGGAGGTCACTCACCCGTGCCGGATGATATCGCTCGTTTCGTCCTTGTGGCATTTCAAGCACAAAGTGTAGCTGGGTCTGTAGTCAGCTCCGGTTTAGCTTTGTCATTGTACTGGTTGGTAAATTGTCAGATTGACAAAAATGGTCGTGTTCACTTGAACCAGGGGTCTTCACGCTGCTGTTCATGACGCTGCTTGTTTTTGCCTAATGTAGTTTTAAAATCATATTTTATTTCATATTCGTTTCTTCTTGTTAGTCACAGGTTAGTTAACTGCTCCATCCCTAATCGTGAGACTAACTCCGAGTACCATTCCAACTAAGTGCACAGACACTGAGAGAGCTGCAAGAGAAATCGGGGCTCACTTCAATCAAGGGCCAACAGGAAGTCAGGGCAACCCCGAAATCCCCTTCACCGAGCCAACACTTAAGCAAAGCACAATGAGCCTCTTTCCGTGCACCTCCACAAAATATCAGAGTGCAAAGCATGCTCATCTGCCCCAATGGAGACGAAGTACTCCTTTCTCAGGGTTTGGATGAAAGTCACAGCTCTAGGATGCAATTCCACAATCCCTAACAATATCATCACAGAGCCAACAGACAGTGGATCTCAGCTCTGTGGAAGTGTGCGAATAGAGAGATAAAAGACAGAGAGGAGATAGAGGCCGAACAAACTCCCTGCAGAGCTTTAGAACAACAGTGTCTTCGTGACAAACAATACAAATAAGGTTGACCAGCCATGCACAAACTCAAATCCCCAGCAGAACGCCTGTCAGAGCACAGCGTTCACTTGGCACACAAACAAAGCCTAGGATGAGGGGGCTGGGGGCAGCGAGAGCCCTGCTTATTTAACAATTTATCAACAGAGCAAATGTGGCATCGCACGGCAGCATCAATTAGAGCCATATCAGGGCACTCACTGGCTCACTGGCATATTAAACAAGGTATTAAGCACAACGCCTCACTAAGAAGCAACACTGAGAGCGGTTCAGTTTATCACATGCCACCTAAAAAGACAAGTGTTAAGTTGCATGGAAAACTATGCCCATATATTGCTTAAAAAGCAGCTTATTCTGCAGGTTTTTGGCATTTTGTCACACTGTGGCACTAGTTTGAGAAGTGCCTAAACGCTGAGGCAAAACTCCTACTTTTTAAATGAAAGAGCGGAAATGCTCATTACTGTAGGAAAACAGGAAAAGCTCTGCTGTTTCTCAGTCGAGGCCTTGCAGCACCTCCCTACGGAGTCACAAAGCCTGCAGACAGATGTCTCGGTGTGGCATAATGGCTGTATAATTTTACACATATACTGTGGGTACAGAAAGTATTTATACCCCCTTAAATTTTTCACTCACAGCCATTTGCTAAAACCATTTAAGTTAATTTTTTTTCCCTCATCAATGTACACACAGCACCCCATATTGACAGAAATACACAGAATTGTAATGTCAGAGCAAATGAGAATCATGAGGTCAAAAGACCTGTCTGAAGAACTCAGAGACAGAATTGTGGCAAGGTACAGATCTGGACAAGGTTACAAAAAAATATTCTGCTGCACTTAAGATTTCTAAGAGCACAGTGGCCTCCATAATCCATAAATGGAAGACGTTTGGGATGAACAGAACCCTTCCTAGAGCTGGCCGTCCCGCCAAACTGAGCTATCGGAGAAGAGCCTTGGTGAGAGAGGTAAAGAAAAACCCAAAGATCACTGTGGCTGAGCTCCAGAGA
Organism: Enteromius paludinosus; assembly: GCA_032361165.1. Lineage (NCBI taxonomy): Eukaryota > Metazoa > Chordata > Actinopteri > Cypriniformes > Cyprinidae > Enteromius > Enteromius paludinosus. Next base: position 13,154,533 of record JAUMHQ010000048.1, read on the forward strand.
TGCAGTCAGGAGATGGAAGAAAGTCGTAGAAAGTCGACCATCACTGCAGTCCTCCATCATTTGGGGCTTTATGGCAGAGAGGCCCGACGGAAGCCTCTCCTCAGTGCAAGACACATGAAAGGCTGCATGGAGTTTGCTTTAAAAAAACACCTGAAGGACCCCAAGATGGTGGAAAAATAAGATTCTATGGTCTGATGAGACCAAGATAGAACTTTTTGGTCTTAATTCTAAGTGGTATGTTTGGAGACAACCAGGCACTGCTCATCACCTGTCCAATACAGTCCCAACAGTGAAGCATGGTGGTGGCAGCATCATGCTGTGGGGG
>JAUMHQ010000048.1:13175931-13189827 GCA_032361165.1 Enteromius paludinosus
ATGCATTTATTTTGTTTAAACAGAAGCCTTAACTAATTTACAGTCATCTTTATTTAATGCTGAAAAAACTATTAATAACTTAAAATTTAAACACTAACCTTTAGCAGCAAATCTGCAATATTTTCTGTTTGTATATTTGGGATCCCCAGCAAACTCTCTGTGCATGCAGTGTGGCAGGGAGGCATTTTATCCTCATTTACATCCTGAGCCTTGACAGACTGATGGGGAATTTTCCTCGTAATGTCCCCTTTGAGCTCTACAGAGTTAAACAAGTTGTTTTTGATGAATATATTCACATATTACAACATACAACCAAGAGTTCTTAGTGTAAATGTTTTAGAGTCAATTATATCTTTACCTGAGGAAAGCAAAGGCCGATGCACCTGCTGTCCACCACCACTGCAGGCCCAGAACTGCAGGTGCAGGAGGCTCTGACGAATATCACACCTGTTCCAGTCAAGCAGACAGGACAGATCCTTAGTGTCTGTTCTGATGTTTTCTGCCAGACACAGCAGCTGGAGGTAACTGGACACATCCACCTGGAAAAGTCATATTCACAATCACACACAAGTCCACAGAAGATTTTTTGGCAAAGGCGAAAAAAAAAAAAGTGTACTTACCACTGAAGGAGATTTGAAATGGATTTCCTCAAAGTATCCATCAAATGTAGCACCAAAGATTGGATCTGCACAAAACAAGTCACATGATGAATACTTCACATATCGCACACACTGTTACTTTCTGCTCACTACCAACTTTACTCACCACTGGTCGTTAGAATAACCGGTCTCTTAGTTGTAGTCATAAAGTGTTTTATTGCAGCCAGAAATCCAGCGTCGTCATCAAATATGATGTCCACCTCCTCAAATAAGATGAGGGATGTGGCAGTCCTCTTGTCCTGGTCTTCAGTGGAGCTCTTGGCGTCCGCTGATATTCCCCCGGGGCACTCTTTGCTGTCAGCCTCCTTTGTTTTGGCAGACCTTTTTGGACATGCTTTTAACACTAAAAGAAAACAAAAATATTCAATGGATACAGGAAAAAGTCCAAGTTTTCCACAAAATATTAAGCAGCACAACTGTGTGATAATAACTGGAAATGTTGCTTGAGCGCTAAATTAGCATATAGAGGAGAACAAGAAATGCCATAGAAAGGTCTCAAACAGGAAGCATAAAGCAAAGTGTAAATATGGCTCACAAAAAATGTCAATATCAATTCAATAGCTGTTTTGGCAACACTTGACTTTGATAACTGGATTTTGAATCAATACCAGGCTGTGTTTTCTTGTCTTGACTGTTTGTGTCTTTGCCAGTCGTCCTTCCCCCTGCTTTAAAGAAATTGGCCAGAGATGTTGGAGCCAGGCCTCCTTTTCTAGATGATGAACTTCGAGGTGACTGAGGAGGCTTCCTGGGCGATGATACAACCCTTCTGGGAGAATTCAACTTCCCTTTAATTGGAAGAGACAATGAGAATCAAGTAAAAAGTCATGCACAGTATATATTGTATTGTTATCACCAAGGAAGAAAACATTCATACTGGGAGAGCTGCCAGGTTTGACGGTAGTGCTGCTGCTATAGTTGCTGAAGTAGGACGGTTTTTGAGCGTTGACACCCTGGATGTCCACCTGGTGCGACTGAGTGGCTTCCTTCAGTTGGGATAAGATCTGACGACCACTCCTTTGAGACGAGGAGTTCACCTCAAATACCTTAAGAAAGAGAAAACCAAAAGGGTTACTAGAAACACTTTCCTTCTTTGAATGACAGGCAATTCCAAAACAGTAAAGAAAAACTAAAACTGCACCACACCTTGAATCCGAGTTCCTGTGCACAGGCATAGACTGCAGCGGTCTTGCCCACTCCAGTGGGTCCAGTGATAAGAAGTGTGTTACACAAATGATCTTCGGTCTCATCCAGGCCTTCTCCTATGAGCCAGGAGTCTGGATAGGAGTAATGTAGAGATGATGATTTTTTTTAATATGGCGAGCAAAACAGCTGGTACTATACTATTTAGCATCTTTAACATACCATTACTGTCCTCCTCTTGCTTCTTTTCCTGCTCTTTTTTCTTTTCTTCCCGGTCAGCTCTTAATTTCCACTCTTTCAGCCAGCTAACAGTAATAAAACAAATGAAATATGAAGAGATTTACCAGAAGAAAAAAAAGAATGTTCATTCCTGACATGTCAATAAGTGAATGGGATCCTTCTCCATCTTTGTTTAAACTTTAAACTAAACAGCATAATAACCTGTGTAGCCTCCGGACAGACTCCATATTCCCGATTACTTCACTAGAGTGCTGCGGCTGATACTTCTCTGTCCAAAGCACATCCTCTTTCACTCGTTCTATAAATGAAAACATGAACCACATTAAAAAAAACGTAAAAATAACCACATACTGCAAACAAGATAAAGAAACAAATATTTCATAACGCATTATATTTAATTCATGGAGGTATAATGGACAAACAACTAACAACCATGTAATAAATACTCTACCGATCAATGGTTATGAGTTGGCAATTTCTTTTTTTCTTTTTTTATATAATATTTGTTTTTCGGCGAAGATGCATTGATTTGATCACCAATGACAGTAAAGATACTGCTCTTTTGAATTATCTGTTTATCAACTAATCCCCCAAAAATGATCAGATATATTAAGCAGCACAACGATAAGTCGTCATTTGTCAACACCAAATCATCATATTAGATTGATTTCTGAAGAAAATTGGAGAAATTACAGTATGAAATTCAACTTCATCACAGAAATAAAATTACTGAAAAAACACAAATAAAAATCTTTTTACATTGTAAATCCACAATATGTAATATTTTTGTTATAAAATACCCCAAAACCACTTGCACATGCACAGTGTTATATATTTTATGCAGTTGGGTGCTAACGTTATCTCAAAAGTTCTGTAGGATTTTCTTAATCCAAAAAAAATTCCAGATTCAAACAATGAACCGTCCCGGTTCCTTGTCGCCTATCAATGACGCAATATCCGAGCTATGAATACTACAGCAACAAGCGTGGACAAATCCGAAAGTGTTATTTATTTATAGTGCACGGATCATGGTTACACTCCCCACAATCCCAAAAAATGTAGATGTACAGAAACTGAGGCAAGAAGATATTAAAACAAATAAACAAGAACAAATATCATTGTGGCCTTTCCAAAATGGAGAGAGCTTTGTGAAAACCTCGGACTGGACAGAGACTCCATTATTGCATGTGTTTTAATAGACAGGTAAGCAAATATATGAAATATATGAACATGATTTGTGAAAATGACATCTCCCAGTGTTCTATGATTGATAATAAGAAACTGTTTTCAAAAATCCTAAACTAACGCTAATAAATTAGTTGAATTTTTTCAAGCAAACAAGTTTTGGGAGAAAGAAATGTAAAAAGAATGTAAAAAAGATTTTCTAAAAACATGGTTTCATTTTTACCTTCTGTGCTTGAATTTTCTGGGACAGGGGAATCCACTATAATGACAGCATCATTCTGGATTGTCACAGACTTGGGCTCTTCTTTCTGCTTTTGTCTCAGTGATCGACCTCTTCGACTTCTGCCTCCTGATGGTGGACTTTCTTCAATCACTATGACATCCCCGTCTGCATGATTGGACTTTGGTTTTTTACCCACTTTGCCTGTCGTGTCTCCATCCACACGCTTCCGTTTCCTTCCGACACCATCAGATGATCCAGCAGGGCAGGACGCCTTAGACTCACCTTCAGGTTCTACAAATAATCATATGTATGAAAAAAATATGCAAACAATCTCCCAATTATTCTGAAATACAAGTCTGATTATGAATGCATTTCTGCATAAGAATAATATCTTACAGCAAGCAAAACGAAAAAAAAATTTTTTTCAATTTTGTATTTTTCAGTCACCTGAGGCTTCGCGTCTCTTGACAAACCATGTAAAAAAGCGCTGATGAGGGAAGGAGGGATTGGAAATTCTCATCTCTTCCAAAAGATGCAACCTGATTGGCTCAGAAAACTCAGATCTTTGACAACAGGACACCTAAAAAATAAGATAAAATAAATAAATGACTTCTTTTTGATCAACTTAATGCATCCTCACTGGTAAAAGCATTCATTTAATTCAGAAATAAATATTTTACTGACCCAAATATTTTTGTGCCAATGTATTTTTTCAATAAAAATCCCCACATTGATCGAACTATTTTTACCAAACGATTACTAACCTGATGGCAACCTGCTCTCTTCGCGGGTAATGTAGTATAACCCAAAAACTTTTCCAAAGACATCAGAGGTACAGAAGGTAAATTATAGGACTCCTTCAAACAACTCAGAAAGGGATTTGTGGGCCACTGAAGATTCCAAACGGAACAATCTGGAAAACAATGGAAATAAATGAGCACATAAGTCTCAAATACACACAATTAGATAAGAGCGCAGAGAATACATGTCAGCTTACCTGCTGCCCTCTGCTGAACATGAACCACTGTCTGGAAGGAAGCACAGGCCTGACTGTACGCCTCTCGGTTGGCTGCCGTCTTTGCGATCTGCTTTTTAAAAGACTCCGGAAGGCCGCTCTTCAGAAACTCTCTCTTTGCTCTGAACTGTTCGTCATCTTGTGAGTTCTCTGATGCCTCTCGACTGATAGAGTTGAGGAAAAGTCATTTATTAGAATTTAAAACTGAAAGAAATAAAAAGCATTTGCCTATTGAATTATAGTTATTACTGGTGTAATACCTGCTGTCATCAAAAATGGAGATGACACCCGACGGTCTCTGAACTCTTTTCTCACCGAACAGAGGAGCCACCTTCAAAGCTGAAAAAGACGCAAATAGATATCAATGCCTTATTTAATGACTTGAAAGTAATTTCCAAATTGGCACAAAATTAATGAATAAAAATAATATTTTTGAGTGTTGATGTCATTTTAACCATTCGTGTCAGTGGAACATACCTGCAGGAGTCTTCGCTGTTTTATTTTGAGATGAATTTTTACCCAAAACTTCATTCAAACTACGAAGCTTCTTCTGGCTTTTGTCATTTTCCTGTGAGGTGACTGGAGTGCTTTTGCTTTCCTCTAAAAACACTACAGAATCCTAAAAGGACAAAAATTAAAAAACAACTTAGTTTATAAATAACCAGAGTAATTTTACATATTTACATACAACATTCACTTTTAACACAACCACCGTCTTACCTCATCTTCACAATAATTTATGATGGACTCTTTGCTTCTTGTAGAGCGTCGTACAGTGTCTTTTTCCTTTGTAGTGTCCTTTTTACTTTGCTGAAGAGCTTTAGCTTTTTCCACCAGCTTTCTAGCTTGTTTTCTTTTTTTAACTGCATTTAATTCCTAACAACAAAAGAGCTTCTGTGAGTCATCTTCAATCTCAAAACAACTATTAACAATCAGTAAATTATAATTATTTCATTTATATTACACAGATAGCTTCTAAAATAATTGTAAGAACACAGTATATAAACACTCGTATATTATATTTAGAGAAGTTACACACACATATCATAAATATTAGTTACCTGTGTTGAAAGAGGGCTCGATATTTCAAAATCCCCAGCTTTTGTAGCAGAGGATGGAAAAACCCTGGTGATTCTCATCCTATCAAACAAAAATATGATTAGTCTCATTTACTTCACAAAAAAACAATTAAAGTAAGAAAGTAAAACAGTGAATCTCACCTGATAGGGCTGCCTTTCATGTCTGGTGGGCAAAGCACTTCAGCTTTATACATGCCTCTTTTGGGCCTTCGCGATTTTGGGGTAGAGGACAGAGAGGGAGAGGGTGTATTTTGGTTCTCATCATCTTTCTTTGTGTCCTCTTTCTTCTGTGGTGCGGTATTAAGCACAGCAGTTGACTGTCTGCGTGAAAGCTCTCTAGTCGATCTTCTCAGCTCTCTGACAACTTTTTCACTGTTGTCATTATCAGCTGGGCTACTGTCTTTCTTGGCTTCTTTTGGAGGTTCTTCAGATGTCTGAGTTGCAGCTTGAGGATCGTCAGCTTTCTTAGCTTGCCCCTTCTTGACAGATTTCCTAACTTGCTTCTTTTTGTCAACTGGACAGCTCTTCTGCTCCTCATGCTGCTCTGAGTTGGCCACCTCAATTATGTTCTCAATTGATTTTTCTTCAGTTTTGCTCTCAAGAGATTTTTCATGTTGATCATCTGCTGCCTCCGGGACTTTCTCTTGAACTTGGTTCTGCTTGGTCTGACCTTTGTTGGTTTTGTTTTTAAATCCATCAAGGCTAGGCTGCTTAAAGGCATTCATAAACTGCTTTCTCTCAGCCTCAGTGCTTTTAGGAATGATGCTGGACTCCACCACGTCAAGTTCTAGATCTTCCTCAAGGAGAACAACGTTAGACTTCCTTTTGAGGTCAAGCAATGTATCCGATTTAATCTGTGGGACCGTATCAGACAAATTCTTGTCCTCTTTAGATTTGCTTTTTTTATTTCTACTAAAAATAGATGCAACTTTTAACTCTTTGGCAACTTTGACCGACTCAAGGTGATCAGGGGAAATGGGATGCACCTCTGCTTGAACAGTGAGAGTTCGTGGTGACACCTGTATAGGACAGATTGCACAATCACTCGGATCATTACAGGGGTTGCCTTCACTTGCTGTGTCGGTCTTAGGAATCACATTGCTCTCTTCCAGCTCTTGACTTTGATTCTGCACAAAGTCTTTGAATGAGATTGTGACAGTGCTGCTTTTCTTTTCTGCACTTTCCTCCAATTTAGTCTCACATACAGGCTCTGGTGCATCAGCATCACATTCCTTTGTCTCTTCACAGCCGCCTTTAGCTTTTCGGTTTCTCCTCACAGCTGATTTTTTGTTTGCACAGTCTTTCATCCTGCTCTGGTTTAATGAGGATTTTTGTTCAGAAGTTTCTCCAGAATTCACAACCATCAGGACATCTGGATCAGCCTCTGTGACATTGTTGCTCAGGTCAGATTCTTTATCAGTGGAGGCCTCATGGCTGGTTTGAGCTGGAAGGACAGGAGTATTGCTATCCTTTACAGAAGATTCACTGGGATTTTCTGTCAAGACCATATCATCCGTGATCACCTGTGCATCCTCCTCTTTAGACTTCTTGTCTTTTGCCTTCCTAGTTCGCTTCTTGCCTTGTCCTCTAACCGGTTTCCCAGGGATTTCATGACTTGCTTGCTCTGAAGGTTGCGGGGAGTTTTCTTTAGCTATCCGAGAGCAGCTTTTTATTTCTTGTGCAGGCGAGGTCCTCTTGAAGTAATCCATAATGTTGTTGGACCGTGGTGGTGAGAATGGTTTCTCCACCGGCTTGGGCATAAAGTTGTTAGTAATAGTTTTGACAGGTGGTGCGTCACCATCCTTCCTCAGCTTCTTACATGGCTGGAGAAACAGAACAATATTGTTAACTGCTAAAAATCTATGTTTTTTTAAAATAGAAAATCAGTACTTTAACAAATCAGCATTCCAATTTCGTCTCACACATACCTGACCCTCAAAATCCTCTATGACAGCCGCCATAGCCACGACACCAGCCATCCTTTCAACCACAAACTATAGCTCTGTATCGATTGAACAGACAAAACAAAAGATTTTTAACGATTTTAAACATAAGCATAAAGCCACGTTCTCAAATTCAAAGCATATTTAAACATATATTAAACAAGAAGTACAGTTGCATATAACAGTTACAGTTAAAGACTGAATGAATGACGTCTCCATAATGGCATTTATTAAATGTTTACCTGTCAACTATGTGTTAGTACAAGATACATAAACATTACTGACACTCACCGGTTCTTTTCCTTCCTTGAGGTACACGTTGATACATATTCTAACTATCGAGCGTACAGTGCTTAAAATAGGAGTACAGCAACGAATTTAAGTAAACACAAAGCCTATCTACACATTTCCCAAACAACGATATGCATTCCAAAAACAGCGAAAACCAAACAAAACATGTGATAGTAACCGACCCCCAAACCCACCTCACGTGTAAATGTAATCTCTAAAATCAGAAGTGCATTTGAATCTAAAGTTGAGAGCCCATGTTCCCTAATAACGTAGGTTTTAGTGTAGTCGGATTGTTTTCGACAAATGGCGCCAAATATCACGGAGGTCTTTCGCCGCGCCGGTTCGGCCAATCACAGCGCGTGTCGTCATACACTCTGAAACAGGAAAAAGCGCTTTTTCAAACGACGTTCGATTTCAAAATAATAACTGTCATCTGGAAAATAAGTTACCACAAAAAAAACAACGAACCGGTCTTTTTTTGTTTTAATGTACATTATTAATACTTCTAGTGTAATCGTAAATGATATTTACTTGAACTAAGGGTTACATCGCGATTAATATCTTCATATATCTCACTTTTAAGGTTTATACTGTTAAAGATTTACATCACGATTGACAGTTTAACGTCTTCTTTACGTTTTGTCAGATTTTTGCACTTACCCATTTTTATTTTATATGTACCCAGTTATATCTATGTCATTATTAAGAGCAATTAATATATCCTCTCATGTAGATCAGGTGACCGGCACCTTTATTTTGAAAGAAGAGTCGAACAGTTGGCTTGTTGATGTGATGGTCACACTTGCGTACGCCGCTTTCCCAATTTACCATCTACAAAAGAAACAACGGATGCCTAAACAGGTTTAACCCAAAGCCCGAGGTATTTACGATTAATTTAAGCGTACTTTTTAACGTGTGATATGCAGTTCCTATTTTAGTCGTACTTCAGCATATCGCTCAAACAAACTGGGCACGGCATGACTAGCATTCACGCTAAGTTATCCGCTTTGTGCCTACACTATTTTTGTAAACCAGGCTGTGCGATTCAAAGTTTTGCGATATAATTGTTAGGTACTCGACTGAAAGCTACGATACAAAAGAGCTCCAACAAAGTTGCGTCCAAAAACAATGAAGAATTAAAATATAATTTATATATATCGTTTTTAGTAATTAAATTTAGGACTAAAACAGTTAATAATTAGTATTGAATCATTCATACACACACACACACATATATATATATATATATATATGATCAGTTGTAATTAAATAAGAAAATTCATGTAACAACTTATAACTAATAGAGGAAAAATATCATATTTTCAACATTGAAAATAACATATTTTCATAGAAATATATACAGTTCAAACACTATATTAATACAAGTTAAAGGTATTGCTGCTGATGTTGTTATTATTAACTTAAAAATATAAATTGTTATTGTTAAACTCACTGATACACTAAAAGTTTCACTGGGACATTTGTCTCAAGTGAGTTATAAGCATGTAGTGATTTGACATTTCTGATGTCTTTCTTTGTTTTATCTATCTGTTTTTCAGTCGTCGTCTTATCTTGGCATCTTTTGGGATCATCTCGGCGTGTGTAATTATGTGCACAACCTCATAGCCCTGTCATTTCTCAGGAGGTGTTTGTGGTCTCTGTGAGACTAACTGAGAACTGGAGAGCCAGTGAGGGTCGGGTTTTTTTTAATCAGCCTCATATTGAGGAGTGTTTCTGTGAGTGTGTATGCATGTGTGTCATGATGGGCGACGTCATTGACTTGGACCGACAGATCGAGCAACTCGGACGCTGTGAACTTATCAAGGAAAATGATGTCAAGGCGCTGTGTGCCAAAGCGAGGTAATGCATGAGTGTTGAAGAGACAAGTTATCACTGCATTTGTTTTCATCATTAGTTTTACTCCGCTGTGGACAAATGTGCATCTAAATGACCGGTGCTTACTGTTCTAAAGTTGTATATCATTATACAGTAGCTTATTATGATTTCAAGTTGCAAAAGATACCTTATTTATGCTGTATGTATCATGGTTTTGCTTTATAGGGAGATTCTGATAGAAGAGAGTAATGTTCAGAGGGTGGATTCTCCCGTCACGGTGTGTATTTCTGTATACATTAAAAAATGTTTTTACAGGATTATGCAATCAGATCACCGTTTAATTTAAATTAATTTGCAGGTCTGTGGAGATATACATGGGCAGTTTTATGATTTAAAGGAGCTATTTAGGGTAAGCGATTGAAATAGCAGCATGGCATTTGTTAGCTTATACTTTCAAACTGTTATGGATTGGTGGAAGTTGCTAAAAAGCAGTACTGTGTTGTTTGACTCTGATCATTGTTCTCTGGGTCTTCAGGTGGGGGGAGAAGTACCAGAGACAAACTACCTCTTCATGGGAGACTTTGTGGACCGAGGGTTTTATAGCATGGAGACTTTTCTGTTGCTGCTAGCATTAAAGGTACAGTATCTGTCCTGAAGTCAATCTGGTTTACTTTATCGTGTTTGTTTGTGTTAAAGGAATAGTTCACCCAAAAATGAAAAATCGGTCATCATTTACTCACCTTCAAGTAGTTCCAAACCTCTATGAATTTCTTTGTTCTGTCACACATGAAGGAAGATATTTTGAAAAACGTTTGTAACCAGGCTGTTTTGGGTTACCATTGATTTCTATGGTATTTTTTTCCCTACCATGGAAGTCTATGGTGACCAATTCAGCCTGGTCACAAACTGTTTCAAAAATATCTTCCTTTTGTAAATGACAGAATTGTTATTTTTGGGTGAACTATTCCTTTAAAGCCACTCTGTAGTCTGCCCTTATTCACAGTCCTTTTATATTTATGTCTTCAGGTGCGATACCCTGACCGAATAACACTTATCAGAGGGAACCATGAGTCAAGACAGATCACGCAAGTGTATGGCTTTTATGACGAGTGTCTTAGAAAATACGGCTCTGTTACTGTCTGGAGGTACTGCACAGAGATCTTTGACTACCTGTCCCTCTCTGCTATTGTTGATGGAAAGGTAGGTCCTCTTGTAATTTTGTCCTTCCTCTTTCTTTTTAGATATAATGTTTTGTTTGTTTTTTATCAGTGTCACATGCTCCTCCTGATTTGGTTCACAAGGACATAGCTGCTTGATATTCTTTGACACGTTTATCATCATCTTCGAATAGAAAGTTTAAAGGAACCGCATTAAAACACAACTACGTTGTACGACTGTATAAATGTTGCTTCTGATAATTTAATGCATCCTTGCTGTTTTTGCTCCTCAGATATTTTGTGTGCATGGTGGCCTTTCTCCATCTATTCAAACTCTGGATCAGATCAGGACTATTGACCGAAAACAGGAAGTTCCTCATGATGGACCCATGTGTGACCTCCTGTGGTCTGACCCAGAAGGTAGGAGTGACTAATGTAATGTACAACATGAAGAAAAAGCCTTGTGAATAACTTAGATGGTCTGTTTTCTTTTCTTGTCTGTAGACACCATGGGATGGGGTGTGAGTCCCAGAGGAGCTGGATATCTGTTTGGTAGTGATGTGGTGGCACAGTTTAATGCTGCCAATGACATCAGCATGATCTGCAGAGCTCATCAGCTGGTGATGGAGGGCTATAAGTGGCATTTCAATGAGACTGTGTTAACGGTGTGGTCTGCTCCAAACTACTGTTATAGGTGTGTTTCTTTTCCATCTTATAGTGGAGCAGTAAGGCCCAATCCCAATTCTATTTTCTACCCCCTTTGCCTACCCCTCCCCCCTTCCCCCTTGAAATAAAGTGGGAAGGGTCAAATGTTTTCCCCTAAGAAATGGGACACCACTTCGAAACTTTAAACGTCATCATCCATTGTCACTAGCTCCTAACGTTACGTCAGAGGACATGCGCCGTTGTAAGCACTGTTCATTTACATGTACACATATATGGCCGTAAGCGAAACAAAACAATGCGTTACCGGGTATATGACATAAAAATATATTTGCTAATATTGTGCAATCAGTGCTATATCCGCGAGCAAATTTTTTTGTTACGTTTCTTTACAGAACATCACCGTAAACACAAACACAAGACCGATGGTAATATACATATAGTGAAAAACTTATTAATGGCAAAGATTACTTACATTTATGGGTCCGCTTGCTCGAGTGAGCCGCCATGTTGGAAATTTCTCTTAGCCCTTCATTTGAAGTGAGGTCCCGAAAAATCTTCATTTCGAGGGCTATCTAGCCCTTCCCCTTACCCCTAACCCTCCAACCAAACGAGAATTGAGACACCACTACACGTGAACGCGCCAAACGGAGGGGTAGGGGAAAGTGTAGGGGTAAGGGGTAGAATTGGGATTGGGCCTTTGAATACTTTTATAAATGGCTTAAATGGTTAAAACTCATCATACTCTTCAATGTGATAACCACAAATAAGTAATTAGATCCTTCATAATGTACAACTGCTGCTACAACTATTTATGAACACAGTGTGACCAAACAGCTGTGTGTTTATTAGCTTCAAATTCAGCAAAAACTCCCGACCCATGTCAGAATGTGGAGACAGTGCTAATGGTGACATATGGAGGACTGCTTGGAATATTTATTTAATGATGTGAGTGAATTCCTGAGGCACTCAAGAAACTGTTTTCTTTATCCTTGCCATATGAAGTTATAAATATGGCCAGAGGGAACTGTACTATTTCTACAGCCGTTAGACGTCAGAAACATTTTTATCTGGTAAAGCTTTCGAAGATTCCCCTGGCATTTCATATAAATAAGTGATTTAAGACAGTTCCATTTTGACAGGACCCAGTTTATTTTAACATGATTCATTATTTTTTTGTTTTTTTAATTCTGATAATGGTTATGTGAGGACAACTTATAACCCTTGACCACTTGACTCTAATTGACAGTCCATAATCAAGCAAAATTCAGTTGTGGATGGGTTACATGTAAAGCTTTTGATCTACTGATAGAAATACTTAAGTAAGAAAATGGAGCACACTGAACCGGATTTGCATTTTCTTAGAGAAACATCAGTGCTGCAGAAGAAATGTGTTGAAATGTTTGGAAACATAACTTTCACACAAGACTCAAAAACACAGTCACTGTGCAATCAGTGCAAAGGTGGCAATAATGTTAAAATATATACCTGAAGTTGGCTTATTTTACTGGCATCTCTCCGTCCTGTTCTGTATACTCACGGGTGGGGAACAGGGGAGAAAAAGTACAGACACCATAAAATGTTCTGCTTATTTGCAGATCCTGTTTTGATCTGCAAATAAGCAAACTTTTCACTTCTTGCAAAAAGTTGAACTTTTCAGTATATAGTGTACTAAAAAATTAACAGTGCAAACAGGTAAACTATAATGTAATATGGTATTTAAAAAAAAATGAGCGGAAACTAAAATGCATGGGTGTTCATTTGTGCTGTTTTACCTATTCATTTACAAACATCTGATGTTCATTTACAGCAATAAAAACTAAAATGTTCTATTAGTAACATACATTTCACATCCTCAGTCAGACACATGTTCAAGCTCTGGCAATATCCCGTTTTTAGGTTATTTTCACCAGATCACTTATCAGACTATCGGAGATTCAACACAGTGATGTAATTGCATAGTGATTTCTTTAGCTTGTTAAACCAAGGGACCTAAATATGATGCTCATTTACCATAATCAATACCAAATAAGCCAGGCTTGTTTTAATTAGTCTAACTTGTTTTAAACCAAATCAAATGACAGTAAGTCAGACTAACTGAAATTAACCTGGCTTATTTGGTAAACTTGTTTTATGGAACAGGGCCAAGATCACTGAATCGGTGAGTCGTTAACACAAGAACAGCTGCAGTATTCTTTGAATCGTTAAGTATGATTTGAGGACCAGTCCAACAGCATTTTTTCTTTTTTGTTTTTTTTTCTTTTTTTTTTTAGAAAGAATCAGCTCATTAATCTACGACGGAGCTTTAGTGCCACAAAAAAAAAAAAAAAATCTAAAACTACGAGATTAAAGTCTAAATATTACGAGATTAAAGTCGTAATATTACGTGAATAAAGTCGAAATATAATATTTAGTATAGTGCACTTGTGAATGACCCGGATTGAGAGAAGGACACCAGATATAGG
>JAUMHQ010000048.1:13198986-13217023 GCA_032361165.1 Enteromius paludinosus
GTCAAGCATGGAGGTAGGAAGACAGTAAAATGAGAGAGACGCACCCTGACACAAATGCTGACAGTTTCTTAATACTGCAGAAAACGGATATAGAAACCAGTTAGGGGTTACCAGTGGGGCACTAGTTCACCTCAGATGTCTGGTCAGCAAAGGTTACAGTACGTAATTGTAAAATGAGACATTGGCTTGCTTATGTTCTCCTTTGACTGAATCATGTGTTCATCTATTCAAAACTAGAATGTTTCTGGACCCAGTACTGATAACCCAGCTGCTGCAGCAGAGTCAAGCATCATGGAGGTAGGAAGACAGTAAAATGAGAGAGACGCTCCCTGACACAAATGCTGACAGTTAAATGTGTATAGAAAACTGATATAGAAACCAGTTAGGGGTTACCAGTGGTCATACAAAAGTCATACATTTTTATTCCACTGATATGAAGGGAAACATCTTTTTTAATTGAGTAAATCTTGACAAAGGTCTTTTTAGGGTTAAGTTTTTATTTATTTATTTATTACTTATACGATCTCTTAACACCACAGACTGAACAAAAATTAAGCAATGCTTGGTAATTGATTTACCAAAATTGGAATTATCTACAGGACAGCCATTCAGCCTAATTCATTACATACCTTTTTATCAAGTTATCAAGATGAAATTGTTCTGACGCAGTTCCACTGCGTTATTTATCATGTTTATTATCATTCCTTTAAGCAAATAAACTGTTATAATGCGAGAAATGCTGAAAATGTCTAAATAAATTTTGGTTTGACTGTGTGTTTATGTTTAGGTAAAAGATATGTAAGTGTGAGATGCCTGGTTTTGTTCCAGTGGTAAATGTTCAGATGATGGAAAATATGTCGAGTTCGTCTGTTTACCTCACACTTCAACATAGCCTCTTCTCCCTTTCGCTTTTTTTTTCCAACCACAAACTGTAAATCACGCCGGAGGGCCTACCGTAGCCGTGGGAGGAGGCATACAGCGCACCCACTCGAGCAGATCTGGCTTTCCACGCGCTGCGCGCGCCCCGAGTCTGTTGCACAGCAGAAGTGCGCGCTCCGTTTAGATGCTCGCATCCACAGGGGGGCCTTGACTCTTTTTCTACTGTCAGAAGAGCGCACCGTATAACGGCAGCCTTTGCGATTCAATAACCCTGTGTTTGATCTGAAGGCAAATAGGAGGCCCCCCTCCCCAAGAGACTGCGCGAAGGCGACTGATTTGTGGACAGAAGCGATGGCGGAATCGGGCAGCAGCGCGGCGGCGGCCGGAGCCGCGGGCTCGAGTAGCAGCGCCGCCGGGGCAGGAGCACCCGTCGCGCCCGGAGGAGCTAATGGAGCTGCGGGATCCAAGCCTGGCCTGGAGTCGGTGAAGGGACAGAATTTTGACGTTGGCCCCCGATACACCGATCTCCAGTACATCGGGGAGGGGGCCTATGGGATGGTCTGGTAAGCGGAAACTGCTAGGGTTTTTTTTTTTTTTTTACCGTCGCACACATTGGAGATTTTGTTAGGTCGGGGCGAGAATTAATGGGCTTGTAACGTTACTGATCAGCACTTCGTAGTAAAGGAAAAGGGTGTTGATTCACTAAAAGCCTATGTCATTCTGCATTCCCTTTTCACAGAAAGAAAGCAAAATATACACGGCCTTTCAGAAGCAACAGAATCGTTTTCTCCGCTCAACAAGTTTCCTTGCACATCCTTCCTAGAATCTTAGGGCTAACAATAGATTGCGAGTAATGAACTGGATTAAATCCCATTTCTTAAGCACTGGCTGAGTTTGAAAGCACAGCGAGCTGCCTACATAAACAGTGTTTTTTTGGCATCATGTAGGACCGCTCATAAATGCTCGCTCATTTTCAAACACAGTCAATGTCTCGCTGCACGTGAATACATGTTATTGAGAGCACTCGATGAGCTCAGATGTTGAGTGTCACTTGTCATTCGTGATTTTAGGAGTGTGTTTTGTTGTTTGTTGTGTGAAACTGCATGCTAGTGCTGTTGGCTCCACCGCTAGCAATCTGACATCTCACGGAGCTCGTCAAACAGGCGTGGTTACGATGCGGCCAAACGTAGATGAAGTGGCTTAACAAACATTTCTGCGGTTTTTCTAGAAATAAGTTCCTCGTGTTTGAGATGTCGCATTAACTGCTGATCCGACTGGGTTAAAGGATGGTGAAATCTATAGGGTGCAGAAATAGGGTTGCTGTTCTCCATGCTCAAAATGACTGTCAAGTTTTGCTGGAGGATGTAAACAAACCCCCTGTAATAAAACACAAAGGCCTTCTATGGATATCTCTCGGGTAGGGCTATCAGACAACGACGTAGTGGAAAACAAATATTAAGAATCAGATACTAGGTGTTTTCCACCAATTCAGTGAACCTTATACACATTAAATGTGTAAAATGGGGATTTTGGCCTGTTATTTTACAAACACTGCATACACAAAGCCTATAATGATGCAACCGTTTTAAGTGTTTCTTTTTTTGGGACCCATTTTATTTAGTTTATTAACTGCATTCGTTCACCCCATCCCCTTAAAACACAGCTGACTTTATTTAAAAGTTAAAAAAAATAACATTCTTTCGAATAAATGTTAATTTATAGGTTGTAGCTGAAATACACACACACAGCAGGGATTTTTTTTACATTATATTATACGCTTGTATGAGAATATTTTTTTTCTCTTATCATCCCACCATCTCTTTTCCTGCCGCCTGCAGCTCTGCTTTTGATAATGTGAATAAGATCCGAGTGGCCATTAAGAAGATCAGTCCGTTCGAACACCAGACCTACTGCCAGCGCACCCTGAGGGAGATCAAAATCCTCCTGCGGTTCCGTCATGAGAACATCATCGGCATCAATGACATCCTGAGAGCACGTCGCATTGAATACATGAGGGATGTGTATCCTTAAACACGTACACCAAGCACACAATGCACTAGGCTGAATTGTTGTACATACAGTACCATAGTAGTTTGGAGATGGTGTGTGCATATCATCACAGTGTTGTGTTGTAGTTCTTTAACTGCATTTCAGCTATATTGTACAGGACCTGATGGAGACCGACCTTTACAAATTGCTGAAGACACAGCAGCTCAGCAACGACCATATCTGCTACTTTCTGTACCAGATTCTGCGAGGGCTGAAGTACATTCACTCTGCCAACGTGTTGCACAGAGACTTGAAGCCCTCGAACCTTCTCATCAACACCACCTGTGACCTCAAGGTCAGAAAAGCGGCACATATTTCCTGAAGAGTAACAATTTAGTGAACCATTGGCATTGAAACAGATAACCTGACATTAAAAATAATTATGAAACCTAATATGAAATGGAAATCATTTGTGAGTGATCTATTTCAGTGCAGATATTTTGAGAAACGCAGGACCAAATTTAGTAATGTGGCTTTGTTTCATCTTAAGGCAGTGATCCTAGTGAAGCTAAATATAGAAATGAGGGTCTTTTTTTAAAGAAAAATTGCATGTTGGAGAGTTGTATGGAGGATAATTACATTTTCTTCCCCCATAGATCTGTGACTTTGGGCTGGCGCGGATAGCCGACCCTGAACATGACCACACCGGATTCCTCACAGAGTATGTGGCCACTCGCTGGTACCGTGCTCCTGAGATCATGCTCAACTCCAAGGTATGTCCATGCGCATATGTCGTTGGCATTTCACATATTAGCTTGATGCATGCTTTTACGTTCCCTCTCTTAATCTTGCAGGGCTACACCAAGTCTATCGATATTTGGTCTGTGGGTTGCATCCTAGCTGAGATGTTGTCCAACAGACCCATCTTTCCTGGAAAGCATTATTTGGACCAGCTCAACCACATTTTGGGTAAGAACTTGTGCTACATGCTCATGGGAATTTCTCCATTTTCTGACTTCCCTTTCATTTGTTTCATTTCCTGCAATACCTGAAGCACAATAGAGAAAAAAAATTTGTATATAGCAACTGCTTGCAGCACGGCGAGTGCTGTTATGACTCAATGACACACTGTATCAGTGAGGGCAGGAAACACTCTGTAGAGTATTGACTGTCAGCTTCTGAACAGTGTGCAGTGTCATCATCAGCCACTTCCCTGGTTTCCAGGAACATATTAAGCTGCACAACATTGGTAGTAAGAACACATTTTTTTTGCACACCAAATCAGTCTTTTAGATGGGTATTATGATTTTTGAAGGATCACGTAACCATAATAGCGGATGACATTTCAGCTTTGTTATCACAGGAATAAATGACACATTATTAAACGGTTACTTGAAATTGTAATGATGTCTCATAATATCACTGTTTTAAACAATAATTAATAATATAAATAGCAATAATAACAGCAATTTTGTTGCTTTTTTTTTTAAAGGCAGCCTTTGTAAGCATAAGAGAAAAGCATTTAAAAAATCATATCAAAGACTTTAATTTTGCATATAGTTTTGATTATGGTTTGAAAATATTCCAGATTCAATTGAAGATTTTGAATTAATATATACCAAAACACTATTCAATTTTGATATTAGGGGCTCGAGCACACTGAGTAAATACTTGAACCCCTCGTTATCGACAACCGAAAATGGTCGCATATCTATGGCGGCAAATCTATGCCAATAATACGCGAGCGCACCACTGATGCAAACACTGATTGTTTTCTTCCCTGCTGTCTGTGACCCATCAAAGCAGCTTTTCCAAAAACCAAAGTAGAGCATGCAAACAATGGTTTTCAGTTGAGGACCACTGCATTATTGTTACTTGGGAACGCAAGCACACTGTTTGTTTTCTTATCATTTTCCTGCCCCATCAACCAGGTATTTTGGGCTCCCCCACTCAAGATGATCTGAACTGCATCATCAACATGAAGGCCAGGAACTACCTCCAGTCTCTACCCCCGAAACCGAAAATCCCATGGGGCAAGCTGTTCCCCAAAGCAGACAACAAAGGTAAGTGCACACATAAGGACGTTTAGTGAAATGATATGCGGAGGGGTCTGGCAGTAGCTCTCTCAACTGTGTGTGTGTGTGTGTGTGTGTTTGAGAGTGTAATGAACAAATGTGGGTGTCAGCAAACGGTCTTTTGATACTCTGACTACATTGTCCAAGTATGTTTAATAAAACATTGGCAGGGATGACATCCTTGTATGCTTTTTCTCTGTGGTGACTGTAGTAGTGCATGATTTGAAGGTTGTATATTACAAGTGAATAAGTTGCTTTGTAATCATAAATTTAACACAGAAGTGTGGAACTTCTTTACTTACTTCTAACTTTGCATTTCAGCCCTGGATTTATTGGACCGCATGTTAACCTTTAACCCCATCAAACGTATAACTGTGGAGGAAGCATTGGCCCACACCTACCTGGAGCAGTACTATGACCCCTCTGATGAGGTATCTGTCTTCCCCCTCTCCATCATTTCTGTCTAACACCCCTTCAGTCTGTCATCTGTACAATCCCATATCAGTTAGTTAGGCCTAACAGCATTTGCGTTGTTTGTAAATTTAGCCGGTGGCTGAGGAGCCCTTCACTTTCAACATGGAGCTGGACGACCTTCCTAAGGAGAAGCTGAAGGAGCTGATCTATGAGGAGACTGCACGCTTCCAGGCCAACTACCAGGGCTCCTGAGAGGGACAGGTATGAAAGCACATCCACACGTCTAATGACCAACACTGCAAGTGTGAGAAATGTTCATGTGTTTATACATATTGTAGTATTCTGTGTAAAGGACCATTCACACCTAGGACGATAACTATAATGGTAAAATTAAAGATATACATTCTAGAAAAGCAGAGTTCACACCACAGCTATAATGATAAAGGCATCTTTGGAACCACTTCCAGAACAATTTGTAATTTAAAGCAGAAGACGAGTGTGTACTTCAAATAAGCATGCTATAACGTTTCCTGGTGTGGGAAGCTAATATAGTTATCTTTCGAGTTTTCATTTGTGGTGTGAAGGAGGTCTAAGGCATGCAAGAAAGAAACGGAAGTCAAAAGCAGTGACTAACATAAGTCGTATCAAGCAATTAAAGACAGTTCACCCAAAAATGAGTTTTACTCAACCTAATGATTTTATGACTGACTTTTGTCCAAGAAACACAAAATAAGATATTTATAAAAACATTCAAGCTGCCCTTTTCCATAAAAGGAGAAATAATTAAAATGGTGACTAGTGCACTGTATTTGTGTAATAGACTTCAAATGTGTGCACATTCACACTTGGTTAATCTTCAGTTATTATATCAAACCATGTATACTCATTTGAATGTAACAGTAACTCCTTTCTTTTTTTTAATTAAAACCTTTTTTTTTTTTTTTTTTTAACTAATAGTAAAAAGTATTTTTCTGTATATTAACATAGTAAAAATAACTTTGAAGACATAGAATAATTTCTGTGATTTGTGATAAACCTTTTTTTTTTTTTTTTTTTTTTTTTTTGCAGCCATCATGGAGAATAACCAAGCAGCATTGGAGTCTCAGATAAAGATAACTCCAGACAACCTGCAAAAACATATACATACATACATATATACATTAAAAACAAGATAAAAAAAATGAGATAAAAAGACAAAAAAAATCTACATTTAAAAATTCAGCTTCGTTTAATCTGTCCATCTCTCTTTCTTGCTGCGAAGCTGTACGCTAGTTTGGGCTTATAACATCGTATCATAACGCCGTTAATGGGGGCCGTCAGACTCCCTGTTCTCATCGCATACCGCACACAGCTCCTGCTCTCGAACAATTGCATCTTTCACCCTTCCTATCAATACCCTGCTTCTCTCTCTGTATCCATCTCTTTCTCTTCATGTCTCTCTCGAGGGTGTCTCTCTACTGGTCTGTGTTGTTCCGGGTGTTTTTTTTTTGTTTTTTTTTTCTTTCATTCCACAGAGATGGAGAGAGAGCGAGAGAGAATCTCTACGATGGGCACTGACTGGTGTGTGTGTATATATAAGTGGTTTTGAGTTTCATTGGAGTATTGTAAGTTGGCGATCTGTTTGTACACTGTAATTTGAACGTTGCGATCAGTTACAAATCGTGTTTTGTAATGTTGGGAATTTATATTTGAGTATCTTTTGAAATATAAAGTCATTGCTTGTGGGTTTTTTTTGTTTTGTTTTTTTCATTCAAAGACAAATTATGTTTCATTTAATGAGCTTGGACTTTTTGTTTAGTTTTCTATTGTGAGGAAAAAGAGGTCTCGTTTTGGTTCTCGAGAAATATATAAAAGTAATGGCGACAGGCAGAATGAACGGAGGAAAGAGAGCGAGATGTAATAGTATCATCTGCTGTAAAATATCATGTTCTACTGTCGAGAACTGGGTCTATGTTCTTGGGAAATTAAAGCCATCAGTATCATTTTTTTTTTCTTGTAATGTTGGCTTTCTTTCCCTCTTTCTCCTCCTCTCGCTCGTCTGTTCATTTGCTGGAGGTTCTGTGGCGTGCAGACCTTCATTATGCGTTCTTTCACGTTTTTTTTTTTTTGTTTTTTTTCTAGGGGGGGGTTGATACTGATTTCCTTGTGAATAACAATAGTTGTCATTGGTTACCATGTCCATGGCTACTGTTGCCATGATTCCTTTTTCTGATAAGTCACACATAGTTCCCCACGTTCTGGCTTTGTTTCTCGCAGATGTCGGTCCCTTCCTCTTTTTGTTTTGCATCTTGTTTTGTTTTTCTTCACTTGTCCTGGAGTGATTGAGGAATCATAGCCAAGCTTAACACTTTCAGAGCCATAGCTCATTTTTTCTCATTCCCTCCCTGTGATGTCAGAACTTTTCAAAGGGCTTTTCCACAGGGCTTGCTGACCTCATGCCTCTCCTGCCTGTGATTGGCTCACCTTGTGTTTAACTGGTCTCGAACTGACTTATTCTGCATGAGTTGCATCTTAGACGTAACTACCTGCCTTTATTATGTTTTCAGTGAGATCTTGCCATCTTTCGATGCCGGTTTTAAAGAAACTGTCATTGCTTTTTTTTAACCAATCATGGATGAGGAAAGCATGTTCAAGTGGGAAGAGTTAAAATGACACGTGTGTAGCTGTTTTGCATATATTAATACGCCCCTCCCCTGTGTAAAACCCCATTGAGACGAGTCCCACCTGCAGAGGAAATTCACCCCGTACGTCAATCACATGACATTTCTCAATCAGTGCACCTGCACTTTGTGTCTCATGACCAAATGTTTTGATTTCCTTTCAGTTTTTAGTGCAATTTTTAATTATTCCTGTGACAAACATTTTTCATTCTAAAGCTTTTCTAAATCCCCCACTTGTTAGGGTGAAACATAACAACAGGCAATGACGGTTGGTCGAGGCCCGTGTCTATGTCTGTACGTCTGTCCTTTCCAACCAGAAGCTGCTCTTCTCTGCTTCCTCTCGAGGAGGGGAGACCATCCCGCTCTGTGATCTGAGGGAAACAACTCATTACGAAAGAAAAAGATTATTTATATTACTGTATTGTCAATGGCAATGACATGCTAATTGTGAATGGGACCATGGGGACCGTCAACAGTCTTACAAACACACACACACACATGTATTTCTCACATATAAACCTGCACGCATACAGTATATGATTTCAAAAGCCTGCAAAGGAGGCAAATATCATAATGTCCTTTCAATGGCTGTTATTATGATTATTGCTGGTGTTATATTGGTGAGGTCTTTTTTATTTTAAAAACTAAAAAAGGGATTTAAAAACTTTTGTCCTTTTTAAAGTATGTTTTGCATTTCTTTCATTTTGTTCGCTTTGGGTGTGAAAAATAATTGGCTGTTCACTCTTTCTGAAGTCTATTTTTTCCCTAAATCTTATTAAGGAATTATTTTAAAAGATTATTAAACGATATGGGTAGATTGTCAAGAGAAATGAGCTTTGGATGGTTATAGTCTATGTATATGCTTATGGGTATAATAAATTAAACAATTAACAAAAACAGAATTATATACATATATTAAATAAAATTCCTGATACTGTAAGTCTTTGTCTCATGTGTTTTTTTTTAACTAATAGAAATGCAGTATTCAGCTAACAAAAATACGCAATCTATAAACTTAAAATTTTCTCCTTAGATGCATAAAAAGCATAATAGTATAGATTTTTTTTAAAAGCCTAACTGTGCATGTGACTGAATTGACTGCGTGTGTACTTAAAAGTAATTACATTTTTATTTGATGTTTTTAATTGCAGCTCAAATATAAGTCATTATCTTCTAATATGCCTGATAGATAATTATGTCCTTCCCCCTCTCTAGTGAATAATTTGTTCACAACGCACAATAGGTGTGATAACATTAACAGTAATATTTCCTTTTAGTCACATTCCCTGATGTGTTTTAGGAGATGAGAGTTGTTATCTGGTTTCGTGTGAAGGCAGTGGCATTGTGGGAATCCAAATCGACTTTTAATTTTCCTTAGCGATGTAGAAATGAAGCCAGGATGTGCATGTCAAGTTTCAGCCGAGCGAAGGTAAACTTTAACGGAAGTTAATGTTTCATTAATTGTAGCGCTAATGAAAGAACCGATATTCTCCTCCAAATTCCACTCCTTGTTTTCTAGGAACTCCTTTACCTTTTCTCTCCTCATAAATCAGCCAAGTTGCCAGTCCAGTTGGACCACTCCTCTGCTTCGCCAACATGTTTCAACATAGGTTGAGAATTCTGCTGTGAGGCATTCTGCTCTTGAAGACAGCTCCTGCTCTTTAGGTCTTGGGTGTGTTTGCATACTCTTGCAAACGCATACGACTCATGAAGTCACTGAAGGCTGCACTAATTAGGTACGGATTATTAGTATCTCTCTCAGCTTCACTTCCCATCTGTCTCTGCCTCCCTTTGTTTGTCCACTTAGTCTCTCAGCAATTCTATACAAACGCAGAACAATAGAACACAAAATGTTCTGCTGACAGGCAGAACTAGGAGTCTGTACGTTTGTTGTGTGCATTACTGCGAGTTCGCATTTATCCCACCGTAAGCCTTTGTTAAGCACTGAAATGTGTGAAATCATGAATGCTGGCCAAACATCAACTTGTGTCCTCACAAGTTGCAATGACACAGAAACGAGAAAATCCCTTTGCGCTGTCTATTCTATTATGGATCTGCCTTCATATCTAGAGTATGTATTATATATGTTCGCATTTACAGTAACAAAAAAAAGGGAAGCATCCAAGCAGAATGAAATGTGCTGGAAGGCCTCAGACAGCTCAAACCTTTACTTGCCACATCTGTTCAAAGAGTCGAGCGAACTGCATTCCAAAACATTCATACATCACAAAACAAGAAAAAAGGAGGGGGTAATCTAGAGCTGCTAAGTGCACAACTACCAGTGACTGACTGATAACTGAGAACTCACACCTAGAGAGCAAGCTGTCCTTGTTTAGGTATTTCTCTTGTGTGGAGGCATTGACCTTAGGAATGAAGGAAAGGGAGGAAGCTGTACATTACTGTCTTATTTTGCTTTGCACATTAGGCAACATTTCTTGCTAAGTAATGTGATCGGAAAAGAGAGGGACGAAAAAAGGGAGTGGCTGAGAAACTGTAGTAAACTAGAGTGGTGAGAGACACAAGGCAAGGGAAAAGATAAGGAAAACCATACTGACATCAGCACTGGAGACAGGTGCTTGGCGAAGCCGTACTTGGATCTGAATCTGGATCACATACTCCGGGATATCTCAAATAAGAAGTTGAAGGAACAAATAAAAGCATTGGTAAGTTGTTTGTGGTGTGTCTTGTGTTTTTTGGTGTTTATTGATTGCCAATAAAGAAATGTCAGGAAACACTTACCCCCAGTTTCACAGACAAGGCTTAAGCTAGTCCCAGACTAAATTGCATGTTTGAGCTGTTTCAGATGAAGATATCTTGCTCTGACATATCTTAAAACATGTCAGTGTCATTGTTCTGTGTTAAGATGCACACCTGTAATATTTTCTTATAAAGCATTTTTGTAAAAGTTGCTTAAATTAGTTGCTTAATTAACTAATGCCTAGTCCTGGCTTAAGCTAAGCCCCGTTTGTGAAACCGGGCCATAGAGTTAAAAATGAAAAGCAGAAAAACTTAAATCGTATATATGTGTTTTCTTTTTTCCTTTTTTACATATTTTATTCGTGTTAGATATCCTACGTTTCCTTTGTATATGTATTTATAATACTTTTTACAATCATGCTATAATGACATTATTGTGTGAAATTAATTATTTAATTATCAGAAATATTACACAATATTAAAATACTTATTTTTAAATTATTACACCTTTGCTTTGATATGCAGGCCTATATATAATACGTTTTACATGTAATATACTGTCATTATTGCATAAGATGACATTTGTGATGTTAAATGAGAAAATATGAAATAATGTTAAAATCCCATGTTTTCTTCAAAGATCGGATTTTTTGCGTTCACCTGCTGCTCTCAGAGCCCCTTGTAGTAGGAATTATGGCTAGCTACTTGTACTACCTGCTCCCAGCAGTAGGGGGCTACGCTCTCACTTCACTCTACTTTCTGAAGAACCCTCATATTCTGCACAAAAAGAAGCAGACCGCCTTCTGCTGCACCCACATCTCTCACAGGGGAGGTACAGTATCTGAGTCAATGACCTGCTCATATCTTGGGATTCTTACCTTTAAAAACTATAGTCACAATAATGTAAGAGTCATAGGAATTAACTGTAAAACTTCTGAAGATAGATATGAAATCAATAATTAAATCATCCTTGTTGCTCTGTGCATGCCACAGCCTTTTTAGAGCACCTAACACACAACACTGGAAGTTAGATAAACCTACTGATTTACAAAGTATTTTATTGAATGGTTTTATATTTTATTAAACATATACAATCTGTGACTAATCCATAAAACAGTCAGTGAACAGCAATAGATGATTCTGTGTTTGTGACAGCATGTGTGAATGTTTTCCTCCTGGGGTTTGTATACAAGCTAGTTAATATGTGACCGAGTGAGTGATTAACTGTTTGAGAAATGTTTATGTTTGTGTGTCTATGAGAGTCGGTCCATGTTTTCTGACCCCCCGCTCCCTGTCTTCAGGCTGTGGTGAAAGGATTGAGAACACTATAGAGGCCTTTACACAGTGAGTTTTTCAGACTGAGCAGTAGATCAGTATCTCCTCCATCCTTACATTTGTATGACTGTGTCACAATTTTATATTCCCAGTTCTTTTAGGACTCCCTAATATTAACATACTCACCCTGACCTTGTTTCAGTCATTTCAATTTGAACATTTCTTATAACACAAAAGAGTACTTGGGTCACTATTTTGTGATTAATGAAAAAAAGACAAAAAACTTTAAATTAAGATGGTTCATACCACTCATTCAATCCAGTTCAAGTCATTTAAAGTCATACATAAACAAAACCACATGAAGCTGAAAACATTTACCTGTTCTTGCCACAGTCGTTTGCGATGCTCAGAATGTCTCTTTTTCTTTCAGTGCTGTTGAAGAGGGCACAGAGATGCTGGAGTTAGACTGTCACTTGACTAAAGATGGTTATGTGGTGGTGTCACATGATGAGAACCTCCTGCGGCAGACTGGCCAAGATGTTGACATTTCCTCCTTAAAACTAGAGGTCAGGGGGCAAGGCTAACCTATTCTGCTGATATGCATCTCAACCTGCTCTAGTTAGTACTTACTATTTATCAGCAATAGATGCTTTCTGAAGGATCATGTGACTGCAGTAATGAGGAAAATTCAGTTTTGCCATTACAATAATATATTACATTTATATAATCAAATGAAACAGTAGTTTGAAATAGCAATAACATTTACTGTGTTTTAGTCAAATGAATGCAGTCTTGGTAAACACAAAAACAGATTTTTACAAAATGTCTCAGACCAAAGACTTTTGAATGCTAATGTGTATAAACAGCAGGTTTTGTTTTATAATGAATGATTTCTTTTTCAAAATTATTATGCATTTTATTTTATTTTATTTTATTTTATTTTTTTGGGGCCAGGAATTGCCACCTTATAAGGAAACACTGGAGGTGACCTTTAAGACTGGTGTGTGTTATTACCAGTGAAATTGCTAACACATATTAACATGTTTATTAATGTATAATGATTATACATGTTTTAATTTCCTTCGCGCAGGCCACGTCAGCACTGGGTCAGATAGAAACATTGCCTTATTAGAGGATGTCTTCCGCAAATTTCCTCACACAGCTGTAAACATTGAAGTGAAAGAGAATAACGGCATGCTGATCGAGAAGGCAATCATCATACAAAATGGCCCATACTACATTTTCCTAATTTTGTAACCATATTTAACCACATCAATACACCTCCCTCTTTGTTCTTTTATCTCAATAATAATATATTTGATGTACTGTGTTTATTCAGATTTCTGATCTTGTGAAGAAATACAACAGAGAGGCCACTTCAGTTTGGGCTTCTGTTGACTCCACCATCATGACAAATTGTCGCAAAACAGTGCGTATGCATTTATTTCCCACTCTTCGTGTTTAGTTTTAGAAATAAATCAGCCACATACTTTCCTCTTTCTAACCTATATAGCTCTGTCTCTTTTTTTGTCCATGGCAGAATTCTTCTATGCCCTACATGTTCACTGTGAAGCGAGGTTTAAAGCTGCTCCTGCTTTACTACACCGGTCTTCTGCCGTTTTTTCCCCTCGGAGAGAGCTTCCTGCAGTTCTACTTGCCACAAATCATTAACAGGTCATTATACAGCAAATATGTACATACTATACATGCTAATTACACCGATGCCTTTTCACTAAACTCTTTCTTACAGAGAATACATACCTGAAATGTGGATTATGAAAAGCAGACTGGTCATCTTTTTAATTGAAAGGTAACTACTCTTAGTAGTAGTATCAGGATATACTTTTATTGAACTTTTTATCCTTAAATGTTTTTATGGTTTGCACACTTCTTTGTCAGAATAACATTGAGAAAAGGGATGTTCAAGCACCTCAGAGACAGAGGAATTCAGGTCTGTGGCAATGCTGTGCAATGTTTTTGTGTCATTAAAGGAATATTTCATTTAACAATTACAAATGTGCTCAACCTTAGGTTATCCAAAATGTTGATGAATTTATATGAGTTTTTAATCACAACATGTTTAGAGAAATGTAGCTTTACATCATTGCTCACTGATGGATCCTCTGCAGTGAATGGGTGCCGTCAGCACGAGAGCTGATAAAAACATCACGATAATACAATCTGTCTTTTATACCAAAAAGCTGTGGGTTCGTTAGAAACAAATCCATCATTTAGACATATTTAACTTTAAGTCGTAACTTCTGGTTAAAATCGATTACACTGTATTTCCTTGTCCAGTGAAAAAGGCATCTTATCTAAATTAGGACAGAAAATGGACCGATTCACTGTGTACAAGAGAAAATAATTATAACCTAATATGTCAGTGTATATGGTGTGAGAGGGCAAGGGGTTGTGAATATATTTACTAAAGGAAGCATTATTATAAATTATAGACTTGTATTGCACTCTAATGAAGTATTTGTTTCTTAAAAACACAACAAGTTTAACTTCCCATAACTTTAAATGAAGGAATCATGTGGATTACTGGGATGTTTTTATCAGTTGTTTAGAGTGATGTAATGCTAAATTTCTCTGAATCTATGCTGATAAAGAAACAAACTACTATCTATATTGTGGATGGCCTGAGTACATGTTTAACAAATTTTCATTTTTGGTTGTACACCCTTTAAGATTCAGCGAGAAACGGGTCACAGATTGTGTGTATCTACATGCTTCAAAAAAAAAAAAAAAAAAAACATGTTCTTTTTCTCTTTAGATTCATCTCTTTGTGTGTAACACTGAAGAGGATATTAAGACTGCATTTGCTGCAGGAGCAACAGGAGTCATGACTGATTATCCCTCCCTGTTATCAAACTTTATTAGAACACACACACGAGACACATGATCAAACACAAATACACAATGTACTTAACCCTTGTCCAGTCAAACACACACACTGGGCAAATGCTGTTTGCCTTAAAACATACAGGCAAGTTTTATATCAATGACATTATTAGCTTATCTGACATATTATTCACATGAAACTTATGTGGTTTGTGTCATTCTTTGAGACATTTCGTGAGTATGAACACACATGAAAATAAATAGAACTCGTGTCTTGTACAAGTGGACTGTTTCTTTCCCTTTGACTGTTGCTTTATTACCCCACCATCTTCACAGCGTGTTTATTGTGGTTTTCAGTCAGTCCGCGTCATTTTAGCGCCTCCCTACCGATGTTTGCAAACAAACATTATCCAACTTCTCTGAGAGGCCGTGCAAAGTCCATTAGCTGTCCTCAACAGGGGATCAGTAGACATCAAAGATTGAATTACACTGTCCTTTTAAAAAACCTTTTTAGATGCAAAAACACATTATCTTTCAGTGAACATTTGATGCCATACAAAAACACGCTGGCTTTCGTTATACAGTTAAGCATTTACAAAACATCTGCGTTAACAGTCATGCAAACAACCAGAGGACACACTTCTAAAGAAACGATAAAGACGGATAAGATCAAAACACTAGAGCTTCGCTGTTTTCGGTCCACGAAACGTTCACGCAACTGTAAAGTTCAGGTGACTTCAGACGCACAGGAAGATCGCCTCTGATTGGCTGACCTATATTCCAGACGTCGCTGTCTGGATTCTGATTGGTCAGCTGCGGTTTGTTTTGCGCCACATGACGTATAAGAAACTTCCTCAGAAAATACAGTAAACAAATCTACGGATTATATTCGGCTGCGACGTTTTGAGCGCGGTGGCGTGCCTGCTTTTAGGGAATTACGAAGTTTTCTGTTGACACCAAGCGGTTTGGGCAGTAGAGCAGGTCGACAGACAGGAGGGACACAAAGGAGGGAATTGCAGGAAAAGCGCAGCCCGCCGCACGTTTGTTTGGTTGAATGCGCTTGATTAGTGTATGCTCAGGCTTCATGTCGCTGAGTTGAGTACGCTTCTCTTCTGGCGACAATACTGCGAGCAGCGTTAGCCTGGAAGAAATCGTTTATATATATATATAGGTGAGTACATTCTCATTGTTACGTAGCGTCTCAAATGGAGCGAGAAGGTGGAAAGCAATCCCAATGTGAAACGACTCTAACGTAACAGTTACTCATGGTTGTAGAGCCTGTACACTAAGGTGAAATTAATACTAGTATAAGGATTTCATTTCGACACGCCTGGCATACGTGCAACTAGCCGCGTTCGTTAATGCTATTTTATAGCAGTGACGGAGAAATGATTCAATTCCGCGAATCGGTTCTTTCGAACAACTGTTCGTTCTAAAACGATTGGCGGTTGTTTTCAGCTGTAATGTTGTCATCACTGGGGTCCACATCATGATATTGTGATCGCCTGTAATTAGCTTATTGATGTATCTGGCCTGCATATGTTGTTGTTATTGTAATTTTTTGTGGCCCATTTGTGTTTGCTGCAGTGGTAATTAACGTTAGTCTTTTAAATCATTTCCAAAACCGAAGTATAGTTTTTATTTTACGTTATCAATACATATCTTGTCCGAGCATGTTTGGCTGAAAGTAACATTTATATTTATATTGCTATTCTGCTATTTATGCATTTTATTTTTGGCCCCGTCAGTCTAATCCTCGTTAAATTCATCTTTTTACGTTTTCGGCTCATTACGTATCGATTTTGTCGGTTCAACCGAATCGTTAAACGCACCCGACTCACATGAACGATTCGTTCACGATTTTCAAGCTGCATTGTGGGCCGTGCTGTAACGCTGAAGCCCATACGAACTGAAACCAGAATCCTGAGCGTGTCTGTGGAAAATGTGTTACTATTCAAGTGTTTTATAACCCTGTATTATATCTAAAGCTGTATTTATTACAGCGTGCCATAGTTATTCATTACATCTCACCCCTGTTTACCCTCGTGCCTGGCATGCCATATATGGGGTAACTACAGTGTGGGCAGCCAAGCAAATTAGGTCATGTGGATGTTTCCTTTTTTTCCTGCTATATCTCTGAAACCGGATACAATATTTGCAGCGATGGAAAATGCTTTTTGAATGCACAAAGGAAAAGAGACCCATAAATGTTACGTCCAGAAGGCATAAAATCTCAAAGCATTAATAGCTGATGATGTCGATCCCATGCTTTCTAACTACACATTTGGCAACCCTGCTAGGAGCTGTTTTGGCTGTCAAAGCTGCTCTGTAGCCTTTCCCTCAAGTTTTCGTGGTCCTATTTAGACATGTGAAGGGACCACAAAATGTGTTATGCTTGCAGATATGATCTGACACTGTTTGTGATTGTGTTTGTTCTTCAAAGACATGGTGAAGCAGACCAAGGCCAAAACTTTCCAGGCCTATCTGGACTCCTGTCACCGCCGCTACAGCTGTGTCCACTGCCGTGCACACCTGGCCAACCATGATGACCTAATTTCTAAGGTGAGAGTTCCTTTGTGTGACTATCGTGGGATGTTTACAGCCAGATTTGGGAATTGTGGTTATGTTTGCGTCATAGACTCACGTGCCTGTCTATTTTCAGTCATTTCAAGGCAGTCAAGGACGCGCCTACC
Organism: Enteromius paludinosus; assembly: GCA_032361165.1. Taxonomy (NCBI): domain Eukaryota; kingdom Metazoa; phylum Chordata; class Actinopteri; order Cypriniformes; family Cyprinidae; genus Enteromius; species Enteromius paludinosus. Next base: position 13,216,513 of record JAUMHQ010000048.1, read on the forward strand.
TGTTCAATTCTGTGTGAGTATCACTTCTGGAAAGAAAAAAAATCTCACACTGCAGTGGAAGAACTTGTTGGTTGAACTGTTATTTTGTGATTTCAGGGTGAACGTGGGTTGTGGCCCAGCAGAAGAAAGGCTGCTGCTGACTGGTCTTCATGCTGTGGCTGATATTTACTGTGAGAACTGCCACACAACACTGGGCTGGAAATATGTAAGCATGCTGTCTTTTAATAAGAAATGTAGTACGACATATATTTTTGGCAAAAACGCCTTTATTTGTATCATGACACTGATCACAATTTTCCCCCCTCTTTCTCCTTTCCTCTCTTTCTCCTTTCCTCTATAGGAGCAGGCGTTTGAGTTAAGTCAGAAGTATAAGGAGGGGAAGTTTATCATTGAATTATCTCACATGATTAAGGATAATGGTTGGGACTGAAGCATTCAGCCTTTGCTTTAACTTTGTCACCGCTTGCAGCTTCTCCAAGAATGGCATGAGATGCTTCCTTTTTATACATAT
>JAUMHQ010000048.1:13227957-13249467 GCA_032361165.1 Enteromius paludinosus
CGGAGTTTTCAAACTAAAACAGGGTCTGCAGCGTTTTCAAAAGTGTCCGTTTTGAGGGTGGAAAACGCCAGGATAGGCACGTAAAGTTATGCTTTTTAAAACGAAAACGCACCTAACTACACACGGAAGCACTTTCAACTCAAGACACACAAACGGTCGTGGTAATAAACACCGTTACCACTCGCGTGTCCGTGCTTAATGCGCATCTTTGATCGGGTCATCCCTAGTTAAAATAACATTGAAATGGCTGGGGGTACAGTGAAATCAGGCTGGGGCGGCACAAAATTTGCTGGAGGCGGCCGCCGCGTAAGTTTGAACGAGCTTATATATATATATATATATATATATAAGTATAAAGTAAATGTTTTCTAGTTGTGCTTGGCTCTAGAATACTTGACAACCAGAAATTATCATCATGAGTCAGTGCATGATGTCTCTGTCCCTCAAGTAACTGAATATCTAACATGAACCTGGTATCATGGTATTTTCAGCTTGTAGATCTTCAAGAGGAGGTGACAGAACTTCAAAAGCAGAAAACTGAGCTGGAGAAAGAACTGGATGTGCAAAGTACAGAGACTCAAAAACAGGTAGAGAAACTCTCAGTTCCTGGATTTCGCCACACGGACCAAAAAAAACGAACCTAAAGTTAATTGCATTGCTTAGTTTTTTTGTGTAAACAGTCATGTAGTGATAGATCATTTCATCAGTAGCAGGTTTTAAAAGATCACCATTTGTTTGATTTTTTTTTTTTTTGTAACACTATAAATGTCTTTACTGTCACTTTTAATCAATTTAATGAGTTTTTTTCGATGTAGTTGTCATGATGTAGCATTTCTACATTATAACTTTCAAAGCAAAGTTATGAATTGATATCTTTGTGTTTTTGTCTCTTGCAGTTGTCGGTACTTCAGTCTCAGGTGCAAACTTCTGAGTCCCTTCTTCAAGACCTACAGAAATCATTTAGCCAGTCACAAAATGCGGTTCAGAGCAGATTGGTGAGTAGCAGGTGAATGGTCCGGTCAATGGGCAGCTGCAATCCATGATTCAACATCTTGATGGGATTTTTATTTGATTTAACACAGGCAGAGCTGTCTTACTCTCAGAAGAGAGTTTGTAATGAACTCTCCAAGCTGAAAGGTGAAGACACTGATGTGGATGAAAATAGCCTTCCACCCTGCAGTCCAACACTAGAGGTATGTGAGTGAGCTTGTGTTTACAAGTGGATTTGACAAAAGGAGGCCAGAGGTGTGTCTGTGTGTGTTTGTCTCAATAAGTCATTAAGTCAGCTTGTGTCTCTACGCATAGGCGAAGAGGTGTGAGGAGAGGCTTCGTATTGAAATAGTCAACCTACAGGAGCAGCTGGAAACACGCACAGAAGAGAGCGGTCTGTCAATATCATTAGATTACATTACATCTATGCAAATGGCATACACTTATTTCCTTTCCCTCACTGTTTGTAAAACATTTGAATGCAAAGTAATTTAAATCATCGTCTAACGTTAGTCCTGTTTGTTAAAGCTTTTGTTTGTGCTTTCTATTCAATGATGTGTGCTCTCCTTTGCGTCTCTTCATCTCATCTTTCTTCTCACATCCGCCCCTCCAGACATTTTAGAAGGTAAGTGACTTTCACTTTTTTTGTCAATGGTGTAGATCCTAGTTGTCTGAGGGTAGGAGTTGATACGTGTGTTCAGTGTCAGTTTGTGATTTGAAGTCTCTCTCCTTCAGTTAAGCTTGCCAGCCTGACCGTAGAGACCGACCGCATACAGATCCAAAGGGAAAGGGTATGGCAGCCTTTAATTCTAAGGAGTTATTTCTTGCGTGTGTGATTTATATATCTCTGCTTGACTCATTTAATCTCACTACCAATAGTTCAGACGATTTTTACACATTATTAAAAAATGGAAAAACTGGATGCAGTCTCACAAAATTAAAGGGATAATTCACCCAAAAATGAGAATTTGATGTATATCTGCTGCTCACCCCCAGGGCATCCAAGATGGAGGTGACTTTGTTTCTTTAGCAGAACACAAATGAAAATTTTTAACTCGAACCATTGCAGTCTGTCAGTCATATAGAGAGTCAAAGAAAACATACACATTCGAAACCAAAGTAAAGATGCATTGAGGTGTTAAGACACGAAACGTTCAGTCTGTGCAAAAAAACTACACCACAATCTCTGACTCTCCTGAGCTCATTCACAACATCTGGTGCATGACGTGTCAGTGCTCTGGTATATAGATATATGTACAGTATGTAGATCCTTACTCATTGCGGCCCATAGAAACAGTCACTGATAAGACTTCTATGTATAGATGTCTATGTGCCAATGTTTGGTACCCATTGTCTTCCATTATATGACTGACAGACTGCAATGGTTTGAGTTAAAAATCTTGGTTTGTGTTCTACTGAATAAAGTCACCTACGTCTTGGATGCCCTGGAGGTAAGCAGATATTATCAAATTGTCATTTTTGGATGAGCTATCCCTTTAAACATCCATGTAATTAAATCATGTAGCAACAGTGTAGCATAGTGTTATTTGAAAAGTTTGTTGTAGAATGTGTAACTGTTTCATGTATTGTCCACTGTGTACAATGCAGTACGCTAGTGTTTCAGTGAGAGTATATCCGTTGTCTTTCTGTGTGTGCAGTTGGAGGCTGAGCTGCAGGAGCGTCGTGTGGAGGTGCAGGGTCTGCGACTGGCACTTTCTCACCTTCAGAAGGAGAACAAAGCTCACATCCAGGAGAAGGTACGCCCTGCCTCTTGGTGTGTATGTAACGGAATTTGATTATATAGTAGCTTGCACCTCTCGCTCTCTCTCTGTATTCCAGGCAACTTTGCAGCAGCAGTGTTTAGAGTATCGCAGTCAAGTGATCAGTCTGCGCTCTCAACTAGACACCAGTCAAGCTGTGCAGAAGGATTTTGTGCAGCTGTCGCAGTCGCTACAGGTACGTCACTCATTTAGGATCGGCATTGAGTTCATACTCTTCTTTATTTCGCAAAAACACTGCAGGCTCTGTTCACAGAATTCCTCAGTTGTTGATGGTACAGTGTCCTCACTACATGATTTCTTCTTTCTTTAAGATCTGTGGCAAAAATGTTAAGCATAGGTTGTTGTTTTTTTGTTTAGTTTTTTTCATCTTTTTTTGCATTCTCAGGTGAAACTGGAGCAGATTCGCCAAGCAGAATCGTTGAACCAAGTAAAGCACATTCTAGGGGAGGAGATTGAAGACACTGCAGATGCCACATGAAACCGTATAAGAATAGATGATGTTTTGGCCAACCAAAGGGAAGAGACTCTGGTGGATAAGGAAGTGGTCCTCAAAAAGGGCCTAGCTGAGGTGGGCTGGTTACATGAAAAAGAAAGCTACAGTGACATGAAGAACTTAACGGCCATTCCTGCACTCATGGGTTCACCATCTTTCTAACGAACTCAAACCATACGGGGGAAACACGATTCCTTATCAATCTGGACAAACTGGAATTGCTAATACTTGAATTTTGTGAAAAACTAATACACTGACTACTAGCTGACTAGACTTAATGCTACTGCAGTGTAAGCTTTATCTTCCTGGCCTTCCTAATAGATACAGTTGGATATATATTATTCATTTTCAGCACCTGTCACCAGCAAAATAAAAACCAAAAAACTTACTGCGGATGGATACTGTGGGCAATTGGAACTTTTAGAGTATGTATTTTTCTTCAGACTACTACTACCTGTTATCGTTATAAGAAACAAATCTATGTGCCAAACTAACACTATCTTTATTAAATAAATAATGAGGAGGACTATCATAATATTTAACATTATTTCACAAAATATCAGAATATTTTTCGCCTTATATGTGGTAATAATATTGTTTATGTCTTAAATGGTAAATACATAATTGTTTAAGATGAGAATGCAGTCTTTTTAATGCAATATTTTAATAAAGAAAATGTAATTAGCTGTTGGCTAAATGCTAATCTTGCAATATATTAGTGTTTTAAAGATGAAATCTTTAAATTCATAAAATTTTTATGTTACAATTGCCCCCAGTTTCACAGCTATGATGAAATGAAATCCACCAGCAACAGTGTTAGAATATTCCTTTTATGTTGACTTAAAGCCAACAACCAAGAGAGACAATAAATATTTCTTGAAATTAAATGGATTATTAGTAATATTAGACAATATTACACGCTAACATATTTTTGTACCTTAAATGGTTTTCGTTTAAAGTTTGTTTCAAAGTGAAATATTCATAATTGCTGTTCTCAGACAGATAGCAAACTTATGCAGAAAAGACTGTTGCCCCGTGCAATCATACTACCTACCCTACAATTATTTGTGCATTCAATTTAAGGCCAAAGTCACTTTACTCAAAGAGTCTTCATTTCATAATAGAGCATCTGGTGCCTGAGCCAATGAACAGTGGAAGATCAATGGTATGTCAACGAGCTGATAAAACACTAAATATGTTGGAATGGGGCTAATAAATGTTGATTCATATATATGTAGCACAATGTTAGTAACAAATCTGAGTGCATTACATATGTATGAAAAATAAAGATTAAACTAAAAAACCGTAACAGATCACGCATGTTTTTTTTTTTTAAACACATCTTTATTTTAAGAATAGCATTTTCATTCGAATATACCGTTCATAACAATATATATATATTAAATTATATATATATTAAATTAAGTCTTAATACATGTACATAACACATTTTACTTAAATATTTTTTTCCTTTGTTCTGTAAGGTTTTAGATTTTATGGATGGTTTTCAGTGGATGACAGTGTTTTTTGTTTTCACTCCTGGCGAACTTCATTTTTCTGCCTCGGAGTGCTGATTTGTTTATTTCTTCTTCCCTTTTTTCAGTCCCACTTTTTGGACACTAGATTCTCATCTTTCTCTGTTCAAGAAAATAAGTTATGTGAGACACGATGACTTAAAGATAGTCCGCAACACTTTCAATTTGCAATAATCTATGCACACATTGCTTTGAACCACATAATCATAAAGGCATAGTCTAAACAGTCATGATTAAATTTTTATATAGAAGTATTCTTTAAATTAACTATTTTAACTGTCTGCATTAACCAGACAAATCACATATTTGCATACATTTGCAAACATTGCATTTTCCCTTGTTATATCGTCCTACGATTTTACAGTGGCATCTATTGCTATATGGATCATTACTATACAGTCATTCGCTGTTTCAGCACTCATGAGGTCTGAGGAGCTTCATGACTGACGCTAGAATATATACATGTCACTCAACAAGCCAAATAATTAAGCACAGTTCGTCCATACACAAACAGACACAGGGAAGCAGGCAGGCACGGACAGAGAGGATTGTGGGATACCTTTCTTTGTTACAGGAATATGGAGGGGAACAGGATTAGGCTGGAATAAAATAAAAAGGGGTTGAGGAGGGGATTGAGTAAAGAGGAGGAACATTTACACCACCAGAAGAGATGTAGTGCAGAGCGGAGGGTTCAAAAAAGGAGGACAAGAGATAAGTAAAGGAGAATACAATTTTAAAAGGCAAATTAAAAAGTCATAATAGGAATTTATATTTGCTTGTTATACAGTTAGTCAGGACCTCATTACATACAGTAAGTTGTTGAAGTGGTTTTAATCAGTATTTAATTATGTATTTGTATGTTACTTCAAATACGCTTAGTATGTTTATTTTAAATATCAATATCCATTTATTTTAGTAACATAAATTATTGATCAGTTGTCAATCTTAAAGCATAAAAATATTTAAATTAAATTTGTGATGTGTTTTAAATGGTTACTTACGCTCCAAGTAGTTACGGGCCACAAACTTAAGCAGCTCGTCAATCAGGATGACAGGGAAGGACAGCTTCAGGACAACGATCCATTGGTCAAAGCTGAGATGGGTTAGCTTGAAGATCATCTGTTAGAGGCAAAGGCAGAGATCAGCAAATGAGAGATTTATAACAGTTGAATTAAAACAGAATGATGTGATTGATTTAATTAAATGGATTGAAGTGAATTAAAGATACAATACAATATTGCCACTTTATTTAATAGTGGATTTGCAGTTGAATCAGTGTTTGGGACATGATTCGGACTGCATTCCAATTTTTTATGCCCTTCCTTTGCTAACTTCCCTCCTCTAAGTGCCCACTACTGAACCATTGCAATGGGTTGAAGTGGAACATCTAAGCCCATGATCAGTTGGAATCGGCTATGGAATTGATTTATTGCTTACATTTTTCCAGTTTGATGCAGCATTCTCTATGTATGTATATAGACATGCTTGGGCTGGTTTAAATATTTAAAAATTTATATTTTTATAGCATAGAGGGAGTATATGTCTGGTAATGTCACCATCGTGTTGCATTGTGGTCTGTGGAGCAACCTGAAGTGTAAATATGATGTAGACTTGCTCCCTCTGTCAAAATCAAGGGGTTGAGGGTTTGTCAGTGTAAAGTTCCCTCATCCTCTTCACCCAGTATAATACTCTCCAAAATGGCAGTGAGGATTCCCCTAAGGAAATGTACTTAGGGAAGTTTGCGAGTGTATGTCTAAAAGAGAACGCAGGCTTGTATGTGAGAAGTGACTCCTGGGCACACATCTTTCATCACCCCCTAGTGGTAGCCCCTAGCAATATTGCTAAACGCGTGAACTGAACCGATTTTAGCATGCTGGATGGATGCGGCACTTACGGGCAGAGGGTCCACATAGATGATCATGAAGTGAAGAGACATGGAGAGACTCATGGCTCCCACCAACCACAAGTTGCTCCATGGAGGCATACGCAGCAGAGACTGATTCTCAGATAAGCTGCAAAACCATGCACCAATGCATGTTAAAATCAGCATAAAAACATTTATGATCAGCTGCTTTGTGATGTTTGGATTTGCTAAGTACTGACCTGTTCAGAGCATTGCACATCTCAATGGTGACCAGGACAGACAGAGCCATTGTCATGGGTGGAGCGGCCTCAAACACCTCGCATTCAATGCCAGCAAAGTCCTCGTTCTCAGCAGTGCACTGCATGAAGTGGGACTGCGGACAGAGAATAGGCACAACATTATTACTTTGTTGTGAAATGTACCACATAAGTACTTATTAGTTGTTTCGTGCTCAACATTCAGAGACATCAGCCATCAATTATCATTAGATTCTCACCAACTGGTAGAAGGAGACCATGGGGCCATCTTCGCAGTAAAGGAACCACCAGCCGGCAGCAGCGACAGTCGCAGCACCAACATAGCCTGAGAGAGAGATTCAACAGAATCTGTAATGCAGTTTTCAGGGAAGGAACAATATCACCGAATACATGGTGAACCTTAAGTAGACCGGGATGAAGCAGAAGTATGAAAAGCAGCACACCTCCAATGGCCAGGTATCTGAAGAAGAGCCAGCCAGAGATGAGGGGCTCTTTGGGGGAGCGGGGAGCCTTGCCCATGATGTCCAAATCAGGGGGGTTGAATCCCAGAGCGGTGGCAGGAAGACCGTCAGTCACCAGGTTCACCCACAGAAGCTGAACTGGGATCAGAGCCTCAGGAAGACCAAGAGCTGCAGTCAGGAAGATACTGAAGAAGATGGAGAACACAGATCAGGTATAGAGGCAAGTCTATTCCCAAATCCAGAAGTTAAATGTGTTAGACTGTCCCTCACCAAACGACCTCTCCGACGTTGGAAGAGATGAGGTAGCGGATGAACTGCTTCATGTTGTTGTAAATGGCTCTGCCCTCCTCCACGGCAGCCACGATGCTGGAGAAGTTGTCGTCGGCCAGGACCATCTCAGAGGCTGACTTGGCAACAGCAGTGCCAGAGCCCATGGCAATGCCAATCTCTGCTTTCTTCAGGGCAGGAGCATCGTTCACACCATCACCAGTCTGGAGAGCGTGTAGAGGAGATAGGGGTTAGCAAAAAACCCAAGCAAGTTTCATATACTTTGGCTTTTGTGACATTTACTGCAATTTGCTCCATTCAGTTCTCTTACCATGGCAGTGATCTCATCAAAACCCTGAAGGAACTCGACAATCTTGCTCTTGTGGGAGGGTTCAACACGAGCGTAACAGCAGGCTTTACGCACAGCCTCTCTCTGCTGGGGCAGTGGCAGGTCATCAAACTCACGGCCAGTGAAAGCACGGCCTGTCACGTCCTCATCATCACTGAAGATGCCAATACGGCGGCAGATAGCCACAGCGGTACCCTTGTTATCACCTGGGAAGAAGAAATAAAATTTTCAGGATGATTGCATTGTATTTCCACATGTGTTGTGTAGTATTTTTCAACACTTATTTTGAGGATCAAACATGATTCACCTGTGATCATGATCACACGGATACCAGCAGCTCTGCACAGCTCAATAGACCCGACAACCTCTTTACGAGGAGGATCCAGCATACCAACGCAACCCACGAAGGTGAGATCAGTCTGTGAGGAAAGCCCAAAAAGAGGGGTTAGCTTTATCAATATTCAGTTATCATGTTGGAATACAAATGATGTGTTTTTCTTTAAACAGATACCTCATATTCTGCAAACTTGGTGGAGTCCTCCAGGTTCATCTCCTCCTTTCTCAGTGGGTTGTCACGGGTTGCCAGTGCCAGGCAGCGCAGGGTATCACGGCCAGTTCCCCATTCCTTGATCACAGCCATGATCTTATCCTTAACTGGGCCAGTCAGGGGCACACGAGTGGTTCCAACACGCACATAGGCGCATCTGTCAATCACACCCTCAGGAGCACCCTACAACAATAACAGTTTTGTGATTTTAGATTCTCTCTAAGGTATTTAATTTTACTAGGTCATTTTAAGAATTGGTCTTACCTTGACAAACATCTTATTTCCAACAGGGGCCTTGGAGGCCTTTGCAGGGGAGCAATAGACAGACATGGACTTTCTGTCACGGGAGAACTCAAGAGTAAATTCCTTCTTCATAAGCTGCTTGACCACCTAGAAAAACCAAGGAATAAAAATTTGGTTACACTTTATTGATGGCCCACTTCAGGCACTCTACTAACTATAAATTACTTTGTAACCACATGTCAAATACATTTCAACTAATTCTCATTAATTTGCAACTACAGGTCTACTAACTCTCAGAGCAAACTGTTAGGGTAGGTTTAGGGTTAGTAGAATAAGTTGACATATGCAGGAAATGTTTCTCAAAGTCAGTATGTTGTAAACCCAAAATAAAGCGTTGGAAGATATTAAACCAACATCTACCAATACTGTAAAGACTTCTAGTTGATACAGTACAGTTGACTAACATGAACTTAAATAGCTCAGAAAAGGCTGAGATACTTACAGTGCAGCATGTGTTGGCTCTCTCCACCTTTGACAGGCCACGGACATCAGTGTTGAACACATTCATCTTTTCAACCAGGCAGCACAGGGCGGTCTCTGTAGCTTCACCCACTTTCTCATAGATTCCTTTAGACTGTAAAACAAGAGGGGGCTAAGCTCAGTTGCTCCATAAATGAAAGTTGTTTGATGGAAACAGAATAAACGTTTGCTTACCTCATTGAAATCCAGAGAGGAGTCATTGCACAAGGCGCAGATGGTTGCCAACTCAACAAGGCCATCATACTGACCGCACTTGACAGGAAGTCCACCCTTAGTACTGGATAGTAAGGAGAATGGTGAGTCTCTGTGTGATCATGTTTGCATCACTCAATGGATATAAAGTTACTTACACTTCTCCCTCTGGTGTGTACTTGGATCCAGAAATGTCATACTGGTCAAGAGTCACAGAGTCACCCTCCACCTTCTCGATGACGAACATCTAAATACAAAGAACAAACCTTAAATCATTGTGTAGATCAAAAGGGTGTTGTGGATTTAGTGAGACGATTGGTGCTTGCTTTATTTTTCTGGAGCAAGTTTGTGTCTCTCACAAACCTTTGTAACACACATCTGGTTGGTGGTGAGGGTGCCGGTCTTGTCTGAGCAAATGACAGATGTGCAGCCCAGAGTCTCTACAGAGGGAAGAGAACGGACGATGGCGTTCTTCTTAGCCATACGACGGGTTCCCAAAGCCAAGCAGGTAGTGATGACAGCAGGCAGGCCTGTTTGGAAAATAACAGATGTGTTAAATACACACTATTGGATTTGCTCAATTTACATGAATCTTGTATGAATGATTTCACACTTCTGCACCCTGATCATGACTCCTTTATCCTCACCTTCGGGGATGGCAGCTACAGCAAGAGCCACAGCGATCTTGAAGTAGTAGACAGCACCGCGGATCCAGGATCCACCGTGGACGGGGTCGTTGAAGTGGCCGATGTTGATGAGCCAGACAGCCACGCAGATGAGGGAGATGACTTTGGAGAGCTGCTCACCGAACTCATCCAGCTTCTGCTGCAAGGGGGTCTTCTCCTGCTCAGTGGCAGCCATCTGGTCACGGATTTTACCAATCTCAGTGGAGACGCCGGTGGCAACCACAACTCCGATAGCCTTGCCAGCAGCGATGTTAGTGCCCTGGGAAAGCGAGGGCAGGTTTTAGTGCTAGAGAAAGAGAAGAGGGACACCAAAAAGCTATTGAAAGGGAAACTTACAGAGAAAAGCATGTTCTTCTTGTCCTGGTTGACAGCCCTGGGGTCAGGAACAGACTCTGTGTGTTTAATCACACTGACGGACTCACCTGAGAATAAAGTGGGAAACAAGGATAAGGATACATGCAATGTTTTTGGGAGTATTGGGAGGCAACTGAATAGGTTTTGTAATACTTGGACGAACCAGTGAGGATAGACTGGTCCACGCGCAGAGTTGTGGAGCGGATGGCAGTGATTCTGATGTCAGCAGGGACTTTGTCACCAACTACACAGGAAAAAGTAGAGAATTAGGAAGACAAATAAGAAGAACAATTAATATTTAAAACTTTAGAGTGACAATTAAGGTAAGGATGCCTCAGCAAGACCCATGTACAGTATATTTATTTATACATTTATTAATGGTTTGACAAGGATTTGTAATTCTTCTAGTCCAGGGCTGTCCAATATTGCTCCTGGAAGTCCACTTTCTTACTGAGTTTAGACAGTTCATTCCATGGATGTATGGTTCACTCCAATACTTATGATGCGTTGCAGTTTCACTCATTCATAGTTCAAAATAGTTTTGCCTTCCAAGTGAAAGAGCCGATCGCTGATTGGTAAAGTTAGAATCTCTGGTCCCCATGGAAACATGGGGCTAGTTCAGCTAAAGGTCTAACCTGAAAAATGAGCTTGTTAAATGTTACTTGAACATAAGAAACGACAGTGATTGGGCAGTTCATTTCAGATTAGGCTACAGATTAAAAAATATGTAATTTTATTGCAAGTTTTGCAAGAGTCTCCCCTTCTTTTAAATAGGACTTGGTTTTGGATGAGCTGGCCCCAGAGTGAACAAACTTTTTTTCCTTGAAAGAGACTTTGGTTTAGCTTCAACCCTACTTTAACCAAATTTCTATTCTCTTGAATGAGGAAACATAAAGTTCTCCCAAACTGTTCACCAAGCTTGCAATTATTCTTCATATTCAAAATCACCAGCGAAATCTGTTTCTTATGCCCATTTTTCAGGCTATGCTTATGTTTACTTTTCTAGCCTAGCAGTCCTAAGCAGCAACTGGAGCTTCTAACAGCAGCTGCAGTGATGCAATGGTTTAACTGATTAGCGATCGGCTCTTTTATTGAAAAGACGGGACTGTTCCGCTATATTGCGCATTACACTTTCTCCCGCAGGTAAGTAATAGAACTACAACGTCTTTGTATATCTGAAGTCTTTGCATAAAACACCTGAATCAGCTAATCAGTCTTTAGGACTATGAAAACATCCAAGCGGATATGTTGGAGCTACTTTGCATGTCAATGGCCCATCAGATCAGGACTCCTGATCTAGTCTAAATGTAATGCTGCTGTCAATAATGTTTGCTGATCTTTTGGTGAAAGATAAGAGAGTCAAAAGAGGGACTTGATCAAGGGGAAAATACATGAAAGAAAAGAATGACAAGGACAAGCTGACCTTCAACATGGTGTAAACAAGTGGCCTAGAGAAAATGAGTGATGGGGAAGGAACAGGTGGAAGAGGGAAAGAGAAGGGGCAAGGGATCGAAAGAGGGCAAGTAGAGGAACAGGTGCTGGGATGTATTTATATACAGGCCTTTTCTTTGCTCATGCTCTCGCGGGTTCTTTCAGCCTTTTCTGATCCCATTACTCTATATGCTTCCTCCCACTGTCACACACACACCCCGTTAATTGCCTTAAAAGGACGCTCACACTTTCTCAAGGGCATAAGTCGCATATAGTCCTGTCGCCTCCACACACGTGTCTCATTACTTGACATCATTGTGGTTGCACAGTGTAACAGTTGGCTTGAAGGTGTTGCTTAATCTGCGTTTCCACTTTCAGACCATTGCCTTGTTCTTATGTGGTAGAGCGTTACGAGATTGTTCTGGGGTAATGACGCTGTCAGATACTTGTGCACACTGCTATACCTGACACTTCCACAATGTCTCCAGGAACAATCTCTCTGGCTTTAATCCTCTGCACGCTCTTTCTGTCAGCGCGGTAGACTTTTCCCATCTCTGGCTCATACTCCTTCAGAGCCTCGATGGCGCTCTCCGCATTGCGCTCCTGTGAAAACAAAGTTCTTGATCAGTTCCTGATTACACCTTGACGTCTCTGTGCTTCCAAGGGTATGCATACTTTCCAAATGACTGTTATGCCAGCTGCATGGACCCTTGATGAAACCTGATCAGCCTCTAGTATTTTTGTAAATACTGCTGTGCCTAACCTTTGACCTCTGATGTCATTTACACCACTCTAAGTTCTAATGCTTGCATTCACTGTATATTTATATAGTGGCCCCCGAAATAGTTTTGGACTTAAGTTACTCTTGAAATGCATTTTTTTATTGTATTAGGTAACTGCAAGATAACTACAAGTGGCATCTTTAAACAAATAATGCTATATCTTTTCTTAGTGTTACCTTCAGTTTAACCATTTACAATTTTTTATTTAACCAAGTGGACAAGGTTACTTTACCAGTAGTGGAATTATGAGGTCTGTTTCTGTCAATCCACATGTGTGATTGTAAGTATAGTTAATTCTGACATTACCAGAAAATTTCTAAATAAATTTTAAATCTTCTGATTTAAAATCTTATAAGCCTGCTTTTGTACAATGTTTATATATGTATATATATAAAGGTATATAATTTTATTTTCTAGTTTTTTCACAAAAAAAAAAAACACTTTACACAAAACAATTTCCACTGTATTTTGGGAAGTTTAATGGATGTGCATATTCACCTGCCATACTCCAACAACAGCATTAGCAATAAGGATGAGAAGGATGACAAATGGCTCGACAAAGGCAGTGACAGTTTCCTCGCCTTCCTCAAACATGGCCAGTACCTGATGAACGAGAGCCAGAGAGAGAGTGAGAGACACATTTAAGATCCATATGAGATGTAAAAGAAAATTTGATATTGTGTACGTGTGTGTGTGTGGGTGTGTGTGTGTGCACTGGTTTGGGTGGTTAGTGGGAACACAAATCTGGATAATGACATGGATATGACAGAGGTATTACAAAGTGAATGTGGTTTATGAGAACACTGCCCTTTGTTCCTTTAATTGAAAAGGCTTAAAAAAACATACAAAATTTCTTTTTTTTTGTTTTGTTTTTTTGAAAATCATAAAATGCAATGGATGTTTGTAATGGATAGGTGTTAGTTGTGTTTCTGTGTGCACACATTTCTGAAAGTTTTGCTAAAATAAAGTTTTGCCCCCCCCCACACACACATGGCTACATGAAGTTATGGCTGAAGTGTGCAGCTGATCCTTTTCCAGTAATTCTCACGTGAGCACAGTACACGCATCCCTCAGTTTATTGCACATTAGCACCTGCCGTCTGTCTTTCTCTCCCTCACCTTTACAGTCTCTCCACCAATCTGTCTTTCATTCCTACCATCTTTGACCTTTGTGGGTGGATTCAGTTTCTTGGACTGGCTTAAGACCACCTTAAAATAACACTTCTTTCCTCTCTCTGTCTTATTCACTCGCTCACTCTCTCTCTTTTTTTCTTTTTCTCCCTCTATTCTTTCTCTGTCCTTGCATCTCCTCCAAGCTTCTATCCTGGCCTTCTAAGGCCATAATGACAACTGTGATAAGGCTCGATGAAGACCTGAACAAAACAGCAGAACTAATGCTGTCTGCTTCAATTAATTCAAAACAGATTTGGAAGAAAGAAAGAACTGCCTTTTTATGTGCCGTCACTCGTTCATTATCAGGGCGGCAAGTACTCCGATTTCAAGAGTGAGGGCATGCATGTGTCTGGGACTAAGAAAAGATGCCTAGCATCTCATGCTAGCAGTGCTGTTTCACGCAACTATACAAGCTCCATACCACCCTGCACAGATAAACAGCTGGATTACTGTCTACCCATTATATACTTGAGGCCGCAGGGTTACCGTTTAGCTTGATCGACAGGCACGGATGGGAATGTGGGAAATGTGTCCCTGTCCTTCACATTCACATTATTAATCATTGTCTGTACCTCTAAATGAAACCCCGTCCATTCATTACAATGTTACAGCTCTGTGACTGTCAACCTAATCTAAGACCCAGGCTACGAATTGGTGAATTATTGAAGCATTACCTGTACAAAGACAGATTTCTAAAAGCTGTGCACTACATGGTTTTGAGTCGTTTCTGTTTACTTACAAAAGAGATGCAAGCAGCCAACAGCAGGATCCTGACCAAGAGATCTTCAAACTGCTCAACCACCAGCTCCCAGATGCTCTTACCTGAGAGAGAAGGTAATGTTTTTTTTGTTTATATATATATATACTTCAGTCAGTAAGTCAGTATGACCAATTGGTTAGCACACCAAACATGATCTTTGTTTGACTAAATGTACATAAATCAAGTCCATAAATCAAATGGAAACTGACAAAAAAAATTACAGAACTGACATCTAGGTCTCGTCATATAACTCTATAATAACAGTATAAGGAGAACTTACCTTCTTCAGCAGGCAGCTCTGTAATTGGTCAGTTTGGTCCAGTAGACGAGATGAATAGCAGATGTGGGTAGAAACAAAGCCATTAGAATTAGCCATGAATATCTTTGCCATCAGCAATCACCGTAACATAGTAAATATTAAATGATGGTATAATACTACTTAGTCTAGCTGTTTGTCCTTTTGTGTGACTTTCCACTGAAGTCCCTGTAGGCTTAAAATGGCCCCAGTGTTTTAGCTGTCACTTTATTGCTGTTCTCTTTTCTTTATCTTCTAATCTTGCTTTTTCTCCATTTTCTTTCCCACATCTAAAGTCTTATCCCAACTAAACATGTACTAAGTTGGGAATTCTCACTACCTCCCCTTCAATATGGCTTATTCTGATAATTCATCCCAACATTGTTTCACTGCAATCCAACATGCATTCATATTTTGTCAGATGCCTCCGTCATGCGTCCACGCTTTCCTCACCGTTGAATCCATACTTGTCTTGGCTTTTCTTGACCTGATCCGGAGCGAGGCCTGTGTTCTCGCTCACGCCGAAGTAGGCCAGGCATTCTGCTGTTTCTTTGGTGTGTGCGTTCTCCATCCTGTCTGCTCAAAGGGGAGACTTCAAAAATACAACACAAGAGATGCAGATGAGTTGCAATCGTACCCAGAGAAATGCAGAAAATCCAGTTTCAAGGCTTTTTACAGGAAACTAATTGATCCTCTAGTTATAAAAAAAAAATTTAAAATTGAGCGCAATGAGAGTACGCACCAACACTTTTTAAAAGTGTAGGATAGGGACAAAACAGATGGCCCCTTGGTTCTCTCTCCCCTCTCTCTTTCTCTCTCCTTCTCCTTCCTCTGGAGCGCAGGGCTGACAGAAAGTGCAAACTTCCACCCATCTCTGTAGAGTTTTATACACCAGACAAACCATCTCCCAGGTCACACCCAGAGGAGGCCCCCTATTGGCTGAGATCAGACAAATATGGTGACGAAGGGGCATGGCCTTGGGATGAGAGATGAAGGGGTGTGATTGGAGCAATTGGGCGACAACTGGAGCAGGGGTGAGCAGCCTTGAAAGCGGGGTTGAAATTTGGATCTGTTTTTGGAACGTGCTCCAACAGGAGGATGGAGACAGTGAATGGGGAATTGTGGTGCTGGTATGGAGGGGGAGGGGGGGGGGGGTCGAATGAGAGATTGCTCAAATGGTTTTGGGATGTTGATATGCAGTAAGGTATGGCCAAGGGCTCGGCTTTTTGTGGGGATTAAAAACGTACATGGCCTTGTTATAATTATGTGGTACAGGATTAAAATGTCTGTTCATTCGGTGAGAGCTGCGATGTGAATGTGTGTTTGAAAATACACGAAGATCGCCAGCTCGGGATTAGCACCTGAGATGAACAGCTAATGGAAAAAAGTGCATGAGGCTAAAACAATTCTTCAGACATGGCAAATGTGCTGTAAAACACACCGAGGAGGGATTAATTAGCAAGAGTGCATTAAGAGGGAAAGAAAGAGGTGAAGAACGAAGGAGGACTGTTAAGGTAGAAAAGAAGGCATTATTAGATTCTGAATGTCTCGAAGTTTCTAGATCTTTTGTCTTGTTGACAGATGGTTTGGAAGAATAGACAGGGACTGATGACTGGTGAAGTAATTTTTTGCCAAACCAGATTAAGGACAGGAAGAGTTTAATGGCCATTCATTCATTTTAAGCATAAGCAAACTTATTTTTAACAAAACTTAATGCTTTTATTTAATAACCTGTAAAGCTGGTAGTTAGAGTGAATATAATAAAAAAATGTATGGATTATTTAATGGCATTTAATATTTAGTTTATTTTTTAACCAGAAAATCATTTAAAATAGTATTGTTTGAGTTAGTTTGCTTTAGAGAGGTTCACCCTTTCATCATTCTCATGTCACTTGAAACTAAATCCACACTAGTTATCAGTTTTGAATAATTTTTAGTAGGTTGTTATTGGCTACATTTATTTAATAATGCATAAAGCTGTATCGTTTTGGCACTTGGTCATACATTCCTTCATGCTTTGCACATGCAGGCACACCAGAGTATTATAAGACTAAATCAGACATGCTTCAGCCTTTCCTTTCATTCACACCTCATGGTCATGCCTACGTGAAGTGCCCAGAGTTCATGCTTCCCTTCAGCTGCTACTCTGCCCTTTGACCTTTGGGTCACAAACGCTTGTAGTTTCCAGGAGGAGGAACATTTCATTTTCCCACCAGATCTCATAATGTTTTAATTCACAAATACTTACAGAAGAGGAAACACTTTTACTTATATTTAGATTTATTTTTATTTATTTTTTTTCGTGAAGGAATGTAGGAATGTATATTATTATTGTTAACTAAAAATAATAAAATAATTAATTGTTGACTGAAATAAAGTAGTAATATTAGATACAAAACAGAAACAAAATAATGTAAGGTTAGAATAGATTATAAATTAGAATATCTGACTCAACAACTGAAATAAAAGAGATTTGAGTACTAAAATAAAGGAATATGAAAAAATAACTCACAAAATGCATGACCAAAGCCATTCTCTACGTCTCTTCACTGAAATATATGTGTGAGGACCCTGACTATTGTTATTTAGGTGTTAGCGTGGAGCTGGACCCTGCTCTCTGTGTCAGTGGGGGGCAGGTGGTCCCTTTGCTTCTTGTGTAACTGTATATTGAGCAGCAGTTGTGTATTAATAGATCTGAGTGACGTGGATCAGCAGCAGCTCAACTCAATTGTTGGATTTTTGTGTTTATTTCAGGGATGGAGGAAGGGAGGTGACCCTCACAGCTCTTGCACGGCCGACGAAACAGTGGAGCGTGAGGGGTACAGCTGATATTTAGAGGTACAGGCTCTTAGTAAGTGTTAAGGTAACAGTTCACACAGGCCTTCTTCTGTGTTTCGTTTTATTTGCCTTTCTCTTCTGTTCTTTGTTTCTTTTCACAGCACTTTGTTTCTTGAAATAGTTTTCACCAGTGACTCTCTGTGACTTTTAACCTTGGACCCCTTGCCCCCTCTCTGACCTGGGCCCCATCAGGTGTGCTTGTGTGTCATGACTCTGACATCCCTGTCGTGGTACAGAATGTGTCCCGGTGCTGCTGGCATGTCTGTGCTCATGTTGCAGACCAGGTCGCAGAATTCTTTTTTAAAAATATTTAAAATGGCAAAAATATTTTCTGTGTAAAATATAACATTATTATATTAATAATACAACCTAACTCATGATGGATATATTATATATTATTTTAAAACGCACTTGGCACTGTGTTGTTCAAAATATTTATTATGATTAAGTGGATAACTAAATTAATGCTTGATATTTAGCAAGGATGCATTAAATTGATCAAAGTGACAGTAAACACATTAAAAAAGATTTGTAAATGTTGTTTCTTCTATCCTTCCAAGTGTCCTGGGAAAAAAAGTTGGTCTCCTCAAAATACTAAGCTGGATATTAAAATATAATAAACAAAATATTAATTATTTTCAACATTAATAATAATTATAAATATATACATATATATTATATTTGTTATATAGTTTTTCATTTATTTTTGTTTACATTTTTAAAAGTAATTTTATGGTATGACAGAAAAAAAAAGAAAAAAAGAATTATGACACAAATAACATGAGTAAAATTTAGTTTCATTCTTTTAGTTACAAATAGCATTAAAGAGCTTTATATTCAATGTTTTTACATTTTCAGTCACACCATACTGATGTTATTAGCATATTATTACGTCAACTACCCATATATATATATATATATATATGGGTAGAGTTAATGTAATTGTTGTGATTGACGGGGCAGCAGGATAACTGATGTAGTGCTGGAGAGAGACAGGACACGTGGAACTGACAGGTTAGTGCCGGAAGATTTAAGAAATAACATTCCCTCGTTTTCTGAGTATATTTATCCTTCTGTAGCTCTGTCATTGTGTATGTGTCTTCCTTTTTAGGACTGCACTTGGCTCGGGGGAACATACAGAGACGCTGCTGATGACAGGAAGACGGATCAAGGGAAAGAGAAGAGGGACTCAGGAAAGCCAAGATGCTGGGATGAATTGAAGGTTAAATATATACAGTGGTGAATGAAAGGAGTGCAGAATGGAGTTGGGGAAACAAATATGAAGAAAAAAGTTTCAGAAGGGACAGTACTATAGGGAATTTGAGGATTAGAGAACGTAAACAACATCTTAGGAATATTTAACAGTGGTCGATCTATCAATTCTGCTTAACTGCCACTGATAAATATATTATTTGTACACATCACAGTGGTTTTCCTTTCTTAATCTTACATCTGTCACACGTGTACAGTATGTTGTGTACATGTGTGTGTGCCAAACAAGTGTGTGACAGGTGTTGGACAGGAATGGTGTTAAATTCTCAGCACTGTCCCTATTCTTGGTTATTTGAATCTGTGGCTCCAAAGTACGGTGCCGTAATCCAGTCTTTAATGACTAACGCCTTTATATACGCACGCACACAGATGACACGTGAATATGATCAGGATCATCCACATGCACCTAAAAAATTCACTTTTCATTGTTAGTTAACAATGTTTTGTACAATTACATCAGTATGCTTTCAAAAATGATCTGCCCTTAAAGCATAAAAAAATATTTGTCAAGTAACTAGATTTTGCCAAATGTCAATCTAAATTACAAAGTGAAAAATATCATTTCATTATTTCTATGTTAGGTTCCACAAGTTAAATGTTGTACTGTACATTTAATTAATATTTTATCTTAGGAGAATCCATGATTTAACTGGCCCTTGCCAGGAAAAAATCTATTTCACAATTTGGACTTATTTTATTTATTTATTTGGATTTCAGAGAACATTTGATAAAAAAACAGATCTGTGAGATGTCAACTTGCGATTATGAGGGGGGGGGAAACAAGTCAAAATTGCAGGATATAAACTTTTATTTCTTTTTTCTTCACATATATATCTGTAGCTATATATCAAAAGTTTATCCTAAAAGGTCACAGTCACCTTATTCATCATCATTATTATTTTTATTTTATTCTTCCATTTAAAACTCACGATGATTTAATGTGTTTTGACACTTCTCACTATGTGAAATAATATATGCACTGACCATCATAAAGACAGGGACAAACAATATTTATGTGGGTGGTTGGGAGCTGTCAGATGAAAGAATGCTTTTGAGTGAGTCCGATATCACAGCTGTCAAAAAACAGTTATCAGCTTTTACAGTGAAGGAACATTTCTATGGTAACAGCTTCTTATCACTATTAATAATAGCAGGGTTGTCCTTGGGTATTCTTGAAAGAAGAGAGGGCAGAGGATATCCCAAAGAAAACCTAACACCCTCACTCAATAACCTCTCTCTCTCTCTGTCTCTCTCTCTCTGTCTCTCTCTCTCTGTCTCTCTCTCTCTGTCTCTCTCTCCCTGTCTCGCTCTCTCTGTCTCTCTCTCTCTGTCTCTCTCTCTCTGTCTCTGTCTCTCTTTCTCTCTCTGCCCCCTTCAGGTTATATTTAGTTCGGCTTTAGGGGTGTCGACCTCTTGCTCCGCTGCAGACTCTGGCCTTACAAGGCCCAACCACAAGTATGGTTGCATAGCAACCCTTGATGTTTTCACCTATGTGAACGAGTCCACCAATGTGCTACAGTAGCAGCTAATCATCCTATAAGCATCAACAACAACATCAGCAGCAGACTGAGCATGTGCACCTCATGTCTGGTGATGCTCCTGTTGCTAGATGTACTATTATACAGGCATTAATAATTTTAGAAAAGTTTATTGTAATTCTGAATGAATGATTTTGATTTAATTGCTATTAAATGATTAATTTTCTGTAGGTAAAGATTAATTTGAGTTTTTTCTTTTTTAATTGCTTGTCTTATTTATTTTGTGTTTGTGCTTGTTCAAGTCTTATTTCGATTTTATTTTAGTTTTAGTATTTTTGGGAAAAGTTTATTTTTCTATATACTGTCATTTAAAGATATTTAACTGCTAAATGTATATAGGATACTGCTAAAATGTATTTAAAGTTCTAAAACCTCAAATTAATTTGTGACTTGTGAAAACTTTGTAATCATGAAAATGAATACTGGTATTTTTTTCTGGTATGGCTGGTTTTTACATGTTCTGCCAGACCAGTCTGTTTTAATTTAAATTCTAAAATACAAATAACTATTACATATGCCAATAAAATAAATATAATAACCATATTATATATATTGTGCTTTATATAGATGGATTGCGTACAATTTTATATTATTATAATACAAATAATAACAGCTCTCGGAGGGATTTGGCAAAGTAACATGACAATGTTAACTTGTCTGGCAGATCTGCTCCACTGCTGCAGCGAGACTTGCTACTGCCAATGCATCCTCAACATGCTGCTGTGAGCATGTAAGAAATACTGCTACTGCACATATAGCATGCATGAAATAACCCCCACATAGGCATTTGTTCCTATTTGTTCTGTTTCTACCATGGGATTGTCATCCTGTGGTAACTAGGAATTAACAAGCTCCAGCCTGGA
>JAUMHQ010000048.1:13274146-13286389 GCA_032361165.1 Enteromius paludinosus
AATTTCAAAATTAATCTAGATTAATCTAGATTAAAAAAATTAATCTATGCCCACCCCTAATATATATATATACATACACACCCAATATAATAATTAACACATATTTAATAATAAAGTTTTATAAATATCTATTAAATTGCTAAGCAATCAAATTATGTAGTATGTTATTATTACAAATAATTGATGCCATAATGATGAATTATACGTAAAATCCATTTTATAAACAAGTATTACAGTAATAATAATGAAAATAATTCATATAAATTACATAATATATCATGATTAATATTAATAGTCTGAATATTATTTTCATTAAATAAAATCATATTCTATAAACATAATATTTAATTATTTTGGACAATATTTGTATTTTGGGAGAGGAAGGGTCTCTTATGAATGGCCTGTAGAGGGTGCACACACCTACCATTATTCCAAACAATCTGTCCGGCAAGAATACACACAGATATACATACAATTATCCAACAGAAGAGCAGTTTGGAGTCGTACCGTTGCAGGACCAATGATAGTGACTCCCTTCTCTTCTGACATTTTGATGATCTTGCGAGTCAAAGCCTCTGGAATACCCTCAGCTATGATCGCTATAGTGCGGATCTGCATATGAAAAAAAAAAAAACCACCAAAAAAAAAAAAAAAAAAAAATCAGACAGAAATACAGTTAGACCACATTGATTTGTGAACATTTCAGAAATAGTTCACAGCACTGTAAAATCAGATAAATGTAAGCTGATGCTGATCTCAGACCTGTGGGTACTGCATGGTCTCCATGGTGCTGTCGTAGGCAGAGCGTAGGGAGGCGAAACTGATGAGCACATCTACTCCTGGATGTTTCTTCATTGCATCAGCCATGTTCTTATAGACCGGCAGCAGGATCTCCTTATGACCCCAATAAAACTTCTGCTTATGGTCTCCACTGATTTGATAAAAATAATATGCATATGCGTGATGTACTGACAATCTGGTACAATCTATGGGAAACACTGAATACTATTATGACAAACATCCCACACTAGGGTTTGAAATATAAGAGAGGACTCACGTGAAGGGGTAAACCATGGCTGCTACTGACGGCTCCTGACGAGAACACACATAATCGAAGTCCAGCATGCCCTGCACTGCTCGCGTCTGCATCCCCCACACTATAGACTTGGTGTGGTCACTGAACAAAGTGGTGCTCTTAGCTACAGAGATAAAGGAGAGAAAAAAAACAAAACACCATTACTGTATGTCTCTTACTATATGGTTATGCATAGTTATGATTATGCATAGTTTGTTATAATAGTGAGTGTGTGTGACGTGTAAAATTTTTTAATTACTTGTTATCAATTAAATGTTATAAGAAGATTCTATTTATGTATATATTCTATGTATTGCATAATAACGGATTATAATTGTACACTATTTTGCATATTTGTATATAATTCTTTGTGCCTTGTCACTGTCATTCTGTTGCACTGCAGAGCTCTGTCACAAAAACGAATTCCTCGTATGTGTAAACATTCCTGGGAATAAAGCTCATTTTGATTCTGATAATATAGAATTCATCTAAACAGGACTGAAAACCTAACAATTCAACAAAGGACAGAACCGTAAGAAGACCTGGGACTTATATAAACCTCACTTCAAGGATTTTATAAGCCAGAAGCCACTGGACTCAATACTAAAATGTAAAAAGCCCAATACATTCAATAGATAGTTAAACATTTAGTTATATGTCATGGCTGCCATGTTATTTCACATTCATTAAATGGGAGCAGCCATTTGTAAATATAACATGACACGTCTCATCTGTGTCCAGCTGTTTTCAATGCCAAATGTAAACCTATTTAAAAGGATTTATTTTAAATGTCAAAACCCAGACATTTTAATCAATCTTGAAACCAATCCCGGACATGTCCAGGAAAAGGATGATGTCTGGTCACGCTGTTATTTCGTTGTGTCAATGACACATGGGCCTGTAGGGGGCGCACCAGCCTACCATGACTATTCCGTGACTCTGATTATTGTCTGCTCGAGTGTGAACCCGTTTTCACCAACCTGGAGGAAGTCCAGCACGAGTCTTTTGAGCGGATGAGTTTTCTGCTCCAGTTTTGACCTCAGAGAAAGAGGCCGATCTGGAGGAGGCGGGAGTCTGTGAACAAGAGAGAGCAGTATCAAGAAATTTAGTCTGTCTTTATGATGACACTAGATGGTTCCAGTCTGGTTCCAGCAGCACATTAAGATGTGATCTCTAAAAGCACTGGAGAAAGACTCAACAATAAGAAACCTCACTTCATTGAAAGCCCTGGATCATCTAATGGCATGCTTGAGGCTGTGAGAGGTTTTTAATGCGAGTAAAGGGGGTCGCACACCGGACGAGAAGCGCAGCGCCGCGTCTAGGACAGCTCGAAGTATCGCACACATTCTATACGTGCGAGATCAATTTCGAATCAAGTTCTGAGCTACAAGATGGGTAGGTGGCAGTCGACGACAGCGAATATAATCACGACAGGCAATTGTTATATAGGCCTATACTGTGATGTTTTGCGTATGTAAAATAAATGTCTCAAGAGAAAAATAAAAGATTAAAAAGCCTTATAGCCTACTTTTAATTCTATATGTTTACATTTTATTCAAGCTGTAAAATAATGTAAGTTGTACAGTATTTGCAGCAGTGGTATCTTGGTATAATTATAACAATGATTTTAAACAAATATGATGTTATTTAATATATAAACAATGCAGGCGGCGCTCTGTGGCGCGGCAGGAATTTGAACAGCGTCCTGAGTCGTAACCGGGTGTCGCGGACAGATGCCGAATTGCGCCGCCGGTGTACGTACACCCATAGAAAACAATGTGTTGGCATTTTAAAGACATGGCCCGACGCGGCGCTTCACTGTGCTTCTCGTCCGGTGTGCGACCCCCTTAAGACACACACACACACACTCACTGTGGTACCACCGCTAGTGTTGAGAAGGAAGTTAGCGGTGTGGGCGGCAACTTGAGGCTGTGTGGCAATTGGCCGGTGACCTAGCGCCATTCCAACAATGGCAGTCATGTGGGTTTCAGTGCCAAAAACATGAATGGGGATACCGGTGGTCTTTCCTGCACACACACAAATACACAAAAGACATGAACATTAGAGCAAGTCTCCAAGCTTTAATTTCATATACTGATAAATGTGCAGATGCACAAACTCACCAACTTCCCCCATCACTCTTAAGCCTTCCTGGTAGTTCGGGCCACCACGACGGACAAATATAGTGACCTCGTGCTCTTTCAGAGGGTTCTGGTAGTCTTTGATAGCTCTGACGATACCCTGATGACGTACAAAAAAGCCAAACAAATACAAAATATTGACCAGTGCTAATGCACTTAAATGGCACAAACGCACAGCATAAGGGACTCTATGATCCAACCTTGAATGTTGCCGCTACGTTAGTGAAGTTGGCAATGCTGCCACCAATGATCAGGACTTTACCTACACAGCAGAAAAGAAAAGTGACACATTAGATACCACAGACACAGTTCTTCAGTTAGAGGCGCTTCTGCTTTGATCTTTTCAAATCAAACCGTATCTTTCAGGTAAGGTTTTTCACATGCCATGGGATATGATCATGGCCTTTATAAAACCATCAGTAGATTTTACCACGCGCAATACATCAAAAATCACAAAGTACGTTATAGTCATGATATCTTTTACTTTCTGGTTGAGAAAAAAAAAGGGTTGAGACTGTCAACAAGTTAGCTACCAATACTGAATTGTTTCTGTATTAATGTTTCTGAATTAAAATGGTTTAGTAAACACAGCCGTATTGATGCTAATAAAGACTTTTTAACATAATGATAATGCCAATAATGATAACAATAATGTATTATTTATAATATTTTTTTAATATAACAAAAAGTGAAAATGACTTTCTGAACTTCTTAATATAAATATAAATTGAATATATATTTCTTATACAAGGGCAGTTAAAAAAAAAATCTGTCTGGGACAAACATCTCCAGTGTTACATTACGCAAAATTGACAATTATTTTCCTCTAGCCTAGTATTTTGTAAGAGATTTTACATATTTAAACATTTGGACAAGAATTGTTGTTTAAAACAACTCATTTTAGGTGGAAGACTAATAAAGAAAGCTGTACTTCAAGACTGTGGTGGACATACCATCAGGGTGCTTCTCACGGGTCATGAGGGAAAGGATGGTCTTGGCGTAGTCGTATGTTTGTTGCTCACTCGGTGCACCCGAATACTCTCCGTAATTAGCCAGTTCATTGACTCCACCCAGATCACAGATTGTGTCACTGCGAGTGAGGAAAAATACAATACTGCATGTTATGACTGAAATCCCAACATTAGAAAATACAGTAAAAAGAGGAAGTCAATATTATCCAGTAAATCTAGCATCCGTTCGAGGAAACGAGGAAAACATTTGGTTTCTTGATCCTCTGCTCCACTCTCAGAGGACAGCACATACACATCCTAATTAGTCTCACAACACTTACTCTCGCTCCATCTCCTCCCTCCATCAGAGAGAAGGACAGATGCAGCAGTGAAAGATAAACCTCTGGATAACCGTTATTAAGCTTGGATGGGTAATGTCATTTAGCTCTCAGAGTCTGTCTCATACAGGTATCTGCTTCATCTCTCCTCTCCTCATTAAACCAGCATCTTCCTTCAAGCCATCTCTTATTATAAAGTTCATATTCCAAGGTACTCTTAAGATTTAGGGTTGAATTTTAAAACGTACAAATTTAGGGTTGGGGTTAGGGCTAGCACAAAGCATCTTTTAAACAATGCAAGTCAATGAGGTCCAGTGTTGCTTTGGACCCCACTGACTTTCACTGTATAAACGAAACAGCTGAAACATTTTTCAAAGTATATTCAGCGTCCTGCAGAAGAAATAGAGTTCTACAGATTTGGAAAGACATGAGGGTGCATGATCAACTGGATCTTTTTATTTGTGGATGAAATATCCCTGTACATTTAAAGTGATAGTTCACTAAAAATTAAAATTGCCCCTTGATTTAAGCTAATTAATTAACTAATCACCCCACGATAACCTAACAGATTTGTTATGCACTTTCGTTGTTTTTGATTGCTTCCATTGTACTCATTTCTACGTCGCTTTGGATGAATGCATCTGCTAAACTACTAAATGTAAACATATATGTAAATTATTTAGCCATCCTAGGTGTATGGGTCTTTCTTCTTTCAAACACAATTAGAGTTATAAAAAAAGATGTCCTAGCTCTTCCAAGCTTCATAATGGCAGTACATGAGAGCAGAGATTTTGAATAACAAAACAAGTGCATCCATCCATCATAAAGTGCTTCACACAGCTCCAGGGGGTTAATAAAAGCCTGAATTGAAGTGTTTTTTGTAAGAGAAATATCCATATTTAAAATCTTTATTGAATGCATTTTCATGAGAAAGTGGCATTCTAGCAGATATGTAGCATAAGCTCCAGTGAGAAGTGACAAATGCAGGACAAGAAAAAATTAATAAATAAATACATGTCAAAGGATTTCAATATCAGCCAAGAGGAGACTGCTTTTTCTTATCTAAACAAAGCACTTTTTGGCCTACAAAACCTTAAACCCCATTCACTGCCATTATAAAGCTTTGAAGAGCCAGGACATTTTTTCATATAGCTCTGAATGCATTTGCATTCATACCCACCTAGGAGAATTGATGGGGGTGTAAATCACAGGGTAAGTTGAATTTTTGGTGAAATATCCCTTTAAAGCCATTAACATCGAGAGTTAACACTCATCATATGTAAGCTAGACTAACTCCTGAGCGACAGGTATACCTGTAGACGACAGAAGCTCCTCCACCTGCCACCATAGTCCAGATCCGTCCGCGAGGGTTCAGGAGAGTCAGCTTGAGGCTGGCGCCACTCTTAGCATCTAGATCGGCTATGTATGCCTCCTACAGGAATGTTATGAAAACGTTTGTGTACTGCACCTCACATAAGTGGATAAAGACAAAATCTGCAGTTTAACGTCCAGAAATGTTTTTTTTTTTTTTATTCCCCAAATAAGCTAGGTTTGGTTTAAATAACATGGTAAATAAAAACAAACAAGATTACAAAGTTTATCTATTGGTAAAATGCCACAAGAGAAATATAACTCGTATAAATGAAGCAGAAACACATTCGTTTCTGGTGTGCAGACACCGTAAAGACAAACATCATATAATGGCTTGTGGACAGCGTGTTGACCAAATATTTGATGCAGCCAACACTATTGCCCATCCAGCCCATATGGACCAACAACCAATTAGAGCAGCTCATCTGACAGAAGGTAAAAGAGCGTACCATAGGTTATTTACAGCATTAATAAACCAACTCTGATTTGATCCAGCTTTTCTTCCAGTCTGTTATAACAGCTAGTGTATCTGTGTGTGTGATACCAATTAAACCGGCCTTCTGTCAGATAAACATTGCTTAAATACACCCAGCCAACAATGAGACATCACTCTCTCTCTCTGCTCGACTCATCACTGTAATAGTGTCTGTGTCTGGTGAATGAATGATTTATGAAAGACCGCAACTAATTAATTATTAAATCATATTCCTTAGAAGAAGTGAAAGTAAGCAAACGCAGAAGAAACAGAGGCACAGGCGTCCTTTGATGAATCAACAAAACAGTGATAAAGGTACGAAGTCTCTTGACGTTTCTTCTTGGGCTTACAGATTAACTCACACAAATGAATACTTAGATGGCATCTATCATTGAATCACTGAAAACGTACAATATTATCCAACAAAACACACATCTATGTGATTTGATTGTTACCTCGGGATAGGCCTCTCTGCCGAAGGGAGGGGGAAACTCCACATCACCCCACTTGGCTTTACACAAGTAATCGGCTGTGGCATCGATTTTAGCAGCCATGTCCAGCACATACACTCCAGCCTTGGTGACCACTGACAGAGACAAAGAGCGTTTGTTCAGCCCGGTTTCAACATTTGTCACTTTGCTTTTTCTTGCCTGCCTGAGGCAATAATGAAATTAACATTTTGCACTAAATCCTTTGTTTAAATCTCACAGTTACCAAGTGCTTTGGGATGTGCTGTGGAAATGTTGAGGAGCACATGAGCTTCCAGGCACTTCCAAGTGTTTCGATATTTTGAGTCGTATTTGAGTCGTATTGGCACATATGCTTCTTGAGTCACACATTCCACTGGATGACTGTGCACTTTTAGGTTGTTATTTTTAATTTTTTTAAGTAAAATGCATTTTACTTAATTGCATTTTCTGATAGAGTGCGTTTTCTAACAGAACGAGGACATGTGAAATGATAAAAACGTGACAAACACACAAACCGGAAGATCAAAAGGAAGTTAGAAGCAGTAACAGATGCCTTAGGGCACACAGGGATTATTAATTAGTGCCCTGTGAAACATCCCCAGTCACCATCAAACAGCATCCATGCTAAATAATCAGCTTTAATTTTCTCACATTAAATCTTTCCTCAAAACATTCAACGATGTTATTTTGACACAAGAGTTTGGAGGAGAGTAATCCTTCAGTTATGAAGGAAAATAAACACACAGTGTCAAAATAAGATTTGTTCGTTCAATTAAAAGTAATAAGCAAGTCAAACTTTTACTGCCTTGCAAAGAACTGGAAGTGGTCTTTGGTCTCCACAGAGCAAATAAACAGTGCCAAGACACTGGGAAGAACTGAATCAGAAGTGTGGGTGGGTGCACAATTAAAGTCATCCACAAAAGACGTCAGCTGAGGTGGGGCGGGCTGCTTTCGTGACTTACCAAGAGGGTTGATCTCCAAGTATGTAAAGTACAAGTCTTCATACAGATTAAACAAGCCCACCAGGAAACTAGTCAACATCCTGCAGAAATAAATACAAAAACATTTTGTAATATTCTGTTAACAGAATATAGAATAACATGGAATATTAAGAATGTGATAAACTGACACAAATGAAGTAGCAAACATTTATTTAAAGAAAAACAAAACAATAGTTATTGTTATTGACAACATTATTCTCAACACTGACTGTACTGATGCTTCTGTAACATTGCATACTAAACAAAGTGGAAGCAGTCAGACCATGAACAGTAATGAGACTGGATTTAACAACAGAACAGGTTACTGATGTGAGCCGGAACAGCTGGTGTTTGAGGTAACGATGGAAAACAGAGGGAGACGAGAGGGAGGAGAGAGTGAGAGAATCATCCGTCATCCGCCCCATAAGAAAATAAACAGTGACGCTCCATAGTCCGGAGAACACAAATAATACAGGGAGACTGAATCACCGGAGGAAGACGACAGTAAATCAGTAAATACACTCGCTGAAAGATGACTAGAGGAGATCTCGGAGGGGAAAAATATCACTTATGCCACAATATTTGTGAGAGGGAGTTGCATGCTGTTGTTTTTTGCAAGCTTTAGTCTTCATAAAAAATATGTGTGTGCGTCTGACTGAGAAGAAGAGAGGGGGAGGAAGAATAGAAGAGATGCATAGAAGTTGAGTTGTGGATACAGGCCAATGCAGCCAAACCTGTCTCCTCGTCAATCTCAATGTCAGCCAAGACGATGAGGCCAGCCAGAACGAGATGTGTGCGCCATCAAAAAGACGGACGGGCTTTATAGACGTGAATTGAATAATACTTGGGGGTGGGAGCAGATGGGCAACGGGGAAAGATTTCATTTGTGTAATGGATCAAAGTGCCCTCAACTACTGGCAGCACAGCAGAGAGGACCTCGTTTGCCTGTTTGTCCTCCTTCCTCTCTTCCTCCATCAGTCTCTTTTTATTTTGCTCACTGTTATCCTCAATATGTAGAAGACCAAGAACTGCTTGCCACATCTTATGCACAGGGAAGTGAGCCTCAAGGGTGTTTTGAGGCAATTCAATTCTGGTTATAATTCCCCTAGAGTGGTCGATATATGGCAAAGGAAGCTGCATTTAGCCTAACAAGGGAGCTTCTTTACAGATTCTCATGAACAGTTACCAAAAAAGAAAAAATTGCAGACCATCATAACAAAGAAGTGCAAACACCTCAGCAAAACACCAAAAGGCTGAATAAACTCACAAAAAAAAAAAAAAAAAAAAAAAAAAAAAAAAAAACAGGTTAGTGTAATATGTAACAACATCGATTTGTTTTGATTGTCTGACTCACTCTTTCTTATTTGCAGGGGCGTGTTTGAGGAGCTGACTCTTGACTGTGTCCGCACTGATCTTCTCATCCACTCCCACCAGGAGTTTCAGGGCTTTAGAGTCCACGTCCCCCACGTCTACACCTCCTTCATGATGGAAGAGCACGTAATCGCCTTCACGTGTGGCATAGATACACACGTAAAACTCCTCCTCCTGAGGGAAAGCAGCCGGGTTACCTCTCCCTTACTCATTTCTGTCTCGGATAGCAATCCATTAACATACATCATCATCTTAATATTACAACCATGTAAATACTACAATTTCTACTATAAAATTGGATTAAATCAGCAAAGTTGGTAATAATCATAAAAATAATATGTACAGAATTAGTATTATTCATTTATTTAACGAATAATTGATTTTTTATTACACTATATTAATTTGACTAATTTGTTGGAACCATTTATTAATAATAATAATAATAATAATATTAGCTATAGAATTATTCTTTGCCTTTATTCTTATTGCCATAATATTCATATAACATAATAATGCATCTAAGCATTTTTTTTATAATACAATATTTTACTAATTTATTGGATTTAATAATAATAATAATTCTGCAGCTATTATTATCAAACTTTTTAAATACTGCATGAAACTGCATTATTATACTATATTATTTTACTCATACTGGATTATTAATATTAAAAATATGATCAGTATGCTAGATTCATAATTATATAATTGTGGCTTATAATAACAACACTACAGCTTTTATTATTATTATTATTATTATTAGGCACTTCATTCACGTACACAGTGCATGGCATTTACTGGATGGGCTCACCTGCTCGTGGGCTACAAAGGGCTCAATGAGGAAGTTTTTGAGGATGCCTTTAGCCTTTCCCACCTGAGAGACAGAGAGAGGTTCATTTTAAAAGCTTATGCAGCTGACCCATAAGGGTTAAACATCAGAAATTGCCTTTGGCCTGAATCTAAAAGCTTCTACTAATGAAAAACACACAATGAAAAGGGAATTATGTAAGAGCCAGAAGAAAAGGAGGCCAGAGATGGGAAGTAGGAGGTAGAGAAATGTTCATACAGTCTAAAGGCTTTGAGCACCAGTGACTGGATCTCAGTGTTCAGGGACTTGCAAAGAAAACTGAACGATTTGACAAGCAGAGCCGCAAGCCAAACACACACACACAAAACAATCTCATTTGAGCTGCAGTCAAAACAGCAGGCCAAAAGGCCAGTTGATATAAATCAGCTAGAGAGAAAGAGGAAGGCGAGCTGACATTTCAGAGAAAGAAAGCAAAAAATAAAGAGATGACAAGGTGGGAAAACAATGAAACTCTCCCTTGAAAGTGACAGAGAAAGAACTTGCAGAAATAGCTTATGAGAAATATGTGCAGCATGAGACAACAAAACCAAAAATCAAAAAAAATTGTTGTGTCAGTCTATTTCTCAATAATATGTTTTGTGCCCTCTGGCAACATTGTATGCAGTGGCATGACACTAAATGTATTGGGTTGCATAAAGTGCAAACATGCAGAACAGAACGCACACATTTTACACATTTGTAAAGGGATCATGTTAAGAGGCATATGGGGTTTTTGTCCTCACCATTGTCTCTCTCATAAGGCGTGTTTTGAGCCATTCCTTCACACCCTCCAGATCCAGATTCACACCCACCAGTCCCAGCTTTCCCCTGCGCTTGATTAGCTGATCTGGTTTCACAACCAGCCGCTGGACGGAAACAGGAAAACACCAAAATAGGCGATCACATATCGATTGTTTATGGTGCTAAGCATTGTGCTATTGCAAAAACAACAATGAATAGGAAATAACAGGAATTTAAGAATCTGGCAACCTGTGACAAAATCCAGCGTTGAAATCACTTAAGAACGTATTTACAAGAATTACCACTTCAACATTTTTGTCTAATATTGAATTTAAAAAAAATTCTCAAAAAGGTTTACATAAGCAGTGTGTTAAATAAAACTATACCACCTTAATTATTTTTAGAAACACAAACAGAAGTCAGGAGGACGATCAAAAGAAATGTCATGATTTCCTAATTAAAATGATTTCTCTATATAGCGGTCTCAGTCACTGACTAAAGTTAAAGGAGTCACATCTAATATCATTATACCCTCCGGCTCCTCCATAAAGGTGATTAAGAGTGCTTTTTCAGCAGAAACTGTCGCTGTACTGTCATTTGAGAAATTCTGCTACACTCACTTTAGCTCCCTTAATTGATCTGCTAGTCGAGCAGCATACTAATGTACGCCATCCTCGCCGTCCAGCATAATCACTATCTCGCTATATGACTTGATAAGTGCTTGAAACTGCTTTTAATAGAAAATTTGTGCCTTTAGTGGATTATTTATGAATAATAAAATCAAGTGCAGTACGTTGCATTTGTGTTTATAAGAAATAAATGCAATAATGTAAAAAAAATATATATACATAATATACAATATACATGAAGCAAAAAAGCACATTAATATCACTCATGAAGATTCAAAGACATCAAATAATTGTAGCAAACAACTAAATTATTGAATAGATATTAAAACCAAGTGTCACCAACTACTTGGCAAGAGTTCCCAATGACTCACTTTGCAACAGAGTTTGTAAAAATGTGTCGGAGATGAACAGGGGCCCGTTCCATAAAACAAGTTTACCAAATAAGCCAGGTTTATTAGTCTGACTTACTGTCATTTGATTTGGTTTAAAATAAGTCAGACTAATTCAAACAAGTCTGGCTTATTTGGTAAACTTGTTTCATGGAACAGGCCCCTGGTTGTCTAATCCGACCTGAGCTATTTCTTAATTATTGGTCTATGTAGATATGCCTTATATGCACTAGTCTAGTCACATTTGGTCATTGAGTTGCATCCACTGATCTATATAATGACTGGATCGCTCATTGCATTCTAAACTGCCGACAGCCAGTGAAGCCACCGGAAGAGTTCGATCCGCCATCTTACTATTCCCTACCGACAGAGAACACCATTGAGTCACAGGCAAACCGCTGACCTAAAAATCACCCGATCTGAAGCGAATCAGTCACATGGGATTAATTATGTTACGAGCATGTAA
>JAUMHQ010000048.1:13309676-13326493 GCA_032361165.1 Enteromius paludinosus
CAAGAAGGTTTGCTGTGTCTGTCAGCGTAGTGTCCAGAGCATGGAGGCGCTACCAGGAGACAGGGCAGTACATCAGGTGATGTGGAGGAGGCCTTAGGAGGGCAACAACCCAGCAGCAGGACCGCTACCTCCACCTTTGTGCAAGGAGGAACAGGAGGAACACTGCCAGAGCCCTGCAAAATGACCTTCAACAGGCCACCAAAGTGCGTGTGTCTGCTCAAACGGTCAGAAACAGACTCCATGAGGATGGTATGAGGGCCCGATGTCCACAGGTGGGGGTTGAGCTTACAGCCCAACACCGTGCAGGACGTTTGGCATTTCCCAGAGAACACCAAGACTGGCAAATTTGCCACTATTCGAAAGCAGGTTCACATTTAGCACATGTGACAGACGTGGCAAATAGTCTGGAGATGCATGGAGAACGTTCTGCTGCCTGCAACATCCTCCAGCATGAGCGGTTTGGCAGTGGGTCAGCAATGGTGTGGGGTGGGATTTCTTTGCTCGCCAGAGGTAGCCTGACTGCCATTAGGCACCAAGATGAGATCCTCAGACCCCTTGTGAGACCCCATATGTCGGTGCGGTTGTCCTTGGGCTCCTCCTGATGCAGCAACCTCATGTTTTTTTTTTTCAAATTCAAATTTTATTTGTCACAAACACAGTAAAATATGCAGTGAAATGCTTATATGCCATCACCTTAACATTTTTTTAAGAAACAATTTAACAAGAAATAAGAGTGGAATAAAATAAGGGTTTTTAGCTATAGATAAAATAAGAAAATATGACAAAATTTTCAAAAATATATAAGAAATATAAACACGTATCTGTACAAAATACTAAATACAACACAAAGACAAAAATAGCAATATAGCAATACATTTAAATGGAAATAAAAAATGGAAATAAATAGAAATGTCCAGGAAGTGTGCAATGTGCATGTATGTGCAAAAAGTGCAATGTCCATGAGTGTCCGGTCTACAGCGTACCGAGGTATGTGCAAGTGTCCATGAGTGAACAGATGAAAAATGTCCATTACTGTGCAGTGTGCAAAATGCAGAGATGATTAGTCCTGTTTAGTGATCTGGTTTAGAGACTGTATCACCTGCGGGAAGAAGCTCCTCCTCAGTCTCTCTGTATTGGCCTTCAGGGAGCGGAAGCACTTTCCTGACTGCATCAGAGAGAACCGTCCATTGCTGTGGTGGCTGAGGTCCTTTACGATCTTCCTGGGCTTGGTCCATTACCGCTTGCTGAAGATCGAGTGCAGGTCAGGGAGCTCGATGCAGATGATGCGCTCAGCTGATCGCACCACCCTCTGTAAAAGAGTTATATGAAGTCACTTTCTGTTAATTATGTCACATAAGGATCAGTCCACTGCTTTTATGGGGGTAGAATGATTTGTGTAACAGCGTTGAGGGGTTACTGAGGTACGGAAATAAATAATTAGATTTTAATGACTAATTATGAATTTTCTTAGTAAAAATCATTAACAGCAAAAAAAGCACAGATATTTACGAGAGTGGCAAAATATATGGACTTTTTTTCAAATTTTATTACTCTTTCATAAAAGGACCATGAAGGACATGACATGACAGAGTGGTGTCAAATTAAAAACAACATCATTTCTAATAAAGAGATAAAATGTATGTCCTGAACGAGACAAAATGTTTTTAAAAACACGATTTGGTGACCCAATATAAATAAAACACACTTATAAAGGTCAGAGGGACTCAAATCAGTTTTATGGAGTGGCTCAGAGAGTGATTCAAGACCAAAATGCTTTATTAACCTTTATTCAGATTGACTTTACTCAAGAAAGTGTACTGAGAAGGTGCACCAATGCTTCTCCACAACCTCTGCATGACTTTGTATTCGCTACGATGTCATTGTGCTGCATGGATAATAACTTTTTCCTTTGGATTGGATTCATTTATTGTATTTTCACATGTTTGTATTTGTTTTAAAATAACATCAACCTATTTTTAAAATATGTATTTATCTCTTTTTTTACCATATGTATTAGTTTGTGTATTTAGCCTATGTGTTTTTCCTTGTGTGCTTTCTTTGAAATTTTGTCGAAGGCTCTTTAATGCCCTCTGAATGTGTTTGTACAATATCATTTTTTTTCTTTTTTTACATTACATTAATCTTTCACATTTTCATACATCACATACTGTCTGTATTGTTGTCCTCCGGACAGAAGAGGGCGCTCTTCAGCTAAACAGGACTGGTGTCAAATTTCGTCGCAGGCTGAAATCTGGCATAAACAGGAAGAGAGTACGGTAAGTTCAGCTTTTTCTTAAACGCTCCGGTTATTTTGTTTAACGAATACTCATCAAAGATGGATACAACGTAGAAGTAAATTATAAAGCAATCTGTTACATTCCGACGATGGCGCAGCAGGTTTATGCAGACCAGTGTGACTGCTGCGTGAAGGATTATTGCAGCACATCAGTTCAGTTTTCAGTCTTTCTCTCCTACCTTTCATCTCCAGTGTATTTGTATAACTTTGATGAAGTCTGCGCGGTTGTAAGTGATCATGGGCAAGAGCTGCAAAGTGGTGGTCTGTGGCCAGGGATCAGTGGGAAAGACCGCGGTTCTGGAGCAGTTACTGTACGCCAACCATGTCGCAGGTGAGTGTTATGACAGCGCGCACCAGAGACGAGGCATTTAATAATGAGCAGCACACATTCACATGGGACCGGTGTCGCAGGTTCAGAGACCATGGAGACGCTGGAGGACATTTACATCGGATCTGTGGAAACGGACCGCGGCACCCGAGAGCAGGTGCGGTTTTACGACACGCGAGGACTGCGCGACGGTCACGAGTTTCCGCGGCACTACTTCACTTTCGCCGACGGCTTCGTGCTCGTCTACAGCATCGACAGCAAAGAGTCCTTCAAGCGCGTAGAGGCTCTGAAGAAAGACATCGACCGCTGCCGTGACAAAAAAGAGGTCTGTGTGTCTGTGTGTGTGTGTGTGTGTGTGTGTGTGTGTGTGTGTGTTTGCACAGATTGCACACCACCCAAGTTTTGGGCGTCTCTCTATATACATTATGCATCATTTTACTAATAAATTGTTATATATATATATATATATATACATATTCAAATTGAAAACAGTTGTTTTGCTAATATTTTATATATATATTTTATTTTTTTACATCAAATTAACAGTCTTGGTGAGCATACGAGTTCTTGCAAAACATTTAGCAACAAAACGAACTGTAGTGTCACATTTTAAGTGATATTTTGAGATGAAACAAGACAATTTTTCAAGTTAAAAAGCAGACTCCATGAAATGAATGTAAAGAATCTTTCTTTCCCTGTCTCCCAGGTGACG
This sequence comes from Enteromius paludinosus, assembly GCA_032361165.1. Taxonomy (NCBI): domain Eukaryota; kingdom Metazoa; phylum Chordata; class Actinopteri; order Cypriniformes; family Cyprinidae; genus Enteromius; species Enteromius paludinosus. Next base: position 13,313,013 of record JAUMHQ010000048.1, read on the forward strand.
ATCGTTGTTGTGGGTAACAAGTTGGACCTGCAGGATCAGAGGAGAGTGGACAGTGAGGCGGCTCAGCAGTGGGCACGGCAGGAGAAGGTCAAGCTGTGGGAGGTCTCTGTGACCGACAGACGAACGCTCATCGAGCCCTTTGTCCATCTGGCCAGCAAAATGACCCAGCCTCAGAGCAAATCCACCTTCCCACTCAGCCGCAACAAGAACAAGGGCAGCGGCTCCCTGGACAGCTAGAGATGGAGAAGATAGCAATAGTGCTGGCGGAGTAAAGACGGGTTGGAAGAGAGATGCCAGGCAAATCTCTAAAGAGTGCCATCAACAGACGCTCGATTTGGTATCTTTTGAAACGTCTGAACTCGGAGTGCCATTATTAGTTAAGCTCACTGTAAGAAGTTACTGCATTAATGAAGTTTTATATTCTTAAACATACAGGATCGAATCCATGTGTTGCTGTGATTTATTTATCTCATGCTTATCTCGAAGCAATTGACTGACAAAAATACTGCTTTTACTCTGATATATATATATATATATATATATATATATTGCAAAAAGTTGTTATATCCTATGTGAAATCAGTTCACAGTGTTTTATTATGACATATTTAATGACATTCGTGCCATGACGACTGATTTTGTTGTGATTTCAACTTGACAGAAGTTTGTCTTAATTCAGTTAAGCGGACTGCATGGATGTTTTACTTATTTTCGGGTGTTCATATTTTGTGTCCGACACATTCCTGTGAAAATGCTTACTGATTTATTCCATAAGAACACCCAAGTAAGTGAAATTGGTTTGTTTGATTGTGAGTGAGAGTTCGCCGCTGTGCCACTGTACTTTTTACCCTGATGACTGCATTTCATGAGTAGTCTGTCATATTGTGTAATGTTAGCTTTCAGTTGTGAACATATACGTTATATATATCTGTTCTTTATAGCCTACATGGAAAAATGTGACTTGTGAAGATTTGACTCTTATTTTTAGCAGAGATCGCTTTCAAATACATTTTGACATGTTTGTTTAAAAGCATTTTTGTCTGAAACAACGACTGTATGAGCAGCTTTTCATAAAGCTGCTTGGCTGCAATTGTTTACCGCTCCTTTTTTTCCTAATCTAAAACTATATTAACACTTAATTTACACAATGGTAAAAAATGATGTTAATGTTCTATAAAGACAATATACATTTTAAGCACATGATCCACACACAGTTAAACTCCTGTCTGCTTAACAGCACACCAGCCGTCTTCCATCTGAATGGACATATCTGCAGGCTCTTCAGGGGACTAAACGGGAGAATTGGTTTTATTTGCCCTTTATCTTTTTCACGGAGTAGACATTTCATTTAGTTCATGGCTAGATCGGCAGTGACCTTGTAATAGAGGGCTCTCTAGAGCACTTCTGCCAGGGAGAGTGTCTTCATCTGTGTCTGTGTGTCATCATAAGTTAATGCTTGCTTCAAGCTACCCTTCATTTCATGAGGCTTGCGTCAGTAGTGTTTACAGTGTCTTCACATTATGCAAGTTTACTTTTTGCTCACTGTTACACAATACATAATGCATAGTCCCTGTTAACACGACTCGTCCTGAGAACGGTTTACTAACTTTTCTAGTTGCGAGCATTATTTTCTTGGTTATGCGATTCGATTTGAGCTTTTTGCAAACTTAAAAACAAACAAACAAAAAACGGAACGAACACAGTATTAATGTTTCTGGAGAAATGTTTGTTGAACGTCAAAAGAACTTTGGCAAAGTTCTAAAAACGTTCTATGGGGAATCTGACTGGCGCAGAGCTTCGGCCCTAATCAAGAACACGATCGCTGAGCTCAAAGCATTTTGGCGGGCTTAGTTTGTGCTGACAAGTCAGTTTTAATAGAAGGCTAACATTTTAATTTTATTTGTACATTTGGACACATAGGAATCTGAATCAATGACAATTTGTAATTAATAACAATGTAGATATACCACCACTACTATTACTAAAATATTTTAAACTTAAAATGTTTAATAAATCTTTCAGTTCCCTTTCGCATTCCTGACGTTCTCTTCTTAAACACAAGATGGCGCACGTTTATTGAGCGATTAGACTGAGAAAGAGTGCCTGTGTGTATTCTTGGGGATACCAGTTGGTGGACTTTTTTGGCTAGTTTTGCTAGGTTTTCATCGAACTGGGAAGTTTCGACAGGTTTGTCATTATAAAACAAGAAGACGCTTGACAAGCTGTCATCCTAGTCGATAACCACGAGTCCCATAAGCCCCAAAAAGAACAGCCAGAGCACTGGGGTGGAAGTCTAATCGATTTATTTCTCTCTCTCTCTCTCTCTGCTTTATTTCGTTTTCACGCATTCATACACACCCTGTACAGAGAAAGAGCAAATGAGTCAGAGAAACAAGATGCAGAATCCTATGAAAATACGTTTTCCTTTGTGTCAGCTGTCAGTTCAGATCAATGTTAGATCTGAGCACAAAGAACAAATAACATATAATGTCTGTCATTATTTAAATTACGCAATACTGGCCATGTCCCTTTTAAGCAGTATCGAAATCTTCTCGTCTTTGTTCATGCTTAAGAAACATCTAGTTGGATTGGACATAATTCACATATTTTTCAGTTTACACGCGCACATGCACATTTTCACATGAGGCTCCATGATTTCCAACACATTCATGGGATTTTTTGTGCTTTTTGATCATATGAGTTTCACTCTAGTAGGTTGTATGTGCAGTTCACTATTGTAAAAAAATGTATAGAAATAAAAAAATCTTAAATTTGGCATTTTGGCAATAATGAGTATATATTTTGGCACAAGGCAGGCAAACTAGTGTAGGAAGGGAGTTTGAGTCAAATAGTCAAATTAGCCCTGAACCAGCATGGAAGAAATGGGGAATGCCATCCATGGTCTTGTCACTGCTGGCAATGGATGTTTCCATGACTGTCCTGTGACAAACAGATTCCATCGGTGTAAAATAAAGGGGGAGAAATGTCATATTAAACTTTCCAATGTCCTCCAGATTGGCAATAGGAATACTGTCCACAATACACCATCAAGAGCACTCACAACATTAAGAGAATGAGGGAAGAAACATGTACGCTAAAGAGAGAGAGAAACAGTAATCTTCCGTTTTCTTAAAAAGGTTCCAGTTTCCTGTCGTTATTGCTTAAAGATTGAATTTCACTGAACTGAAAAAGCAACTTAAAATCCCAACAAACAACCTCAAAGATATTTTGGAACTGTTACTTTCGGACAACATGTGAAATCATCCACCTACCAGAAACGGTCACAGTATCAAAACCAGCCATATCTGCTGTATGGACCTCATGACACAACTAGGAATGGTGCAGTTACGTCTTCTTGTGCCTCAAGAAAGCATGATGGATCCACTGATGGAGCAGTGTTATTTCTCATTCGTTGTTTGTCCTTCCTTGGACCTTATGGAGATCAGTCTGATGTTCGGGAGTTATCAAAACACACACACACACAAATAAGAGATTTGATTCATGGAGTCCAAGCAAAGTCCTTGTTCTAAAGTGTCCTCAGAAAAAAAAGCAGAATTTGTCCATGTTGTGCCTCTTGAAGTGTCAATATGGCTGTTGTTAGTTAGCTCTGTTCAAGGCCCCAGGCTTCATTCCCTCAAGGGCAAACCGTCCTCTGAAAAGCAAGAGCCCTGAGTGGGCTTGAGACTCACCCGTGACTCCAGGCTCTGAGGCCTTGTCTGGGCGTCTGAGTCTCGGCCCGTTTTTAGCAATATTTCTTATATTCCGCCGCCTTCTCTCGTTAGCGCTTTGATTAACAATTTGACGTAAAAACTACATAATCTTATCTACTTCGCATTAGATTATCTCCTTATTTCAGTACGCATAACTCTGCAGAAATGGTGACAAAAACCTCAAGTAGCGCTCGTTCTTATTATCTTATTATCACATTAATTACAATAACCAGATAAAGAATCTACATTAAACATCTCATAAAATTCTACATATTTACTCTAATCGTATATATTATAAATGTTAATGATTCACTTTTAAAAGCTGTATTCATAAAATATTTACAAAAAGCTTGGGCACATTTAAAAAAAAACACAAATCAGACAGATGCAAAATGGTACAACAAAGACAGCAACATCTAATTCTACAGGTCTGAAGTCAGATGATCAGTCTTATTAGTCCATCCAAATCCATCAGATGATACTGATCTGGGGGCAAAGCCATGTGACTTTGTTCGGGCTGACAGTAACGCTTGTATACTTGTAGCGAGTTTAATATATTTTAAATTTCATATTTTGCTATTTAAACGTAATCTAAAAATACTCCATTCAACAGTACTGATGTATATTCAGTAACTGCCATTATGGTCATTAGGTTTTGGCAATGGCTCCTCTGTGCAAATAAATCAATGATGCTTCCAGAATCGAAAATGTTATTCTGAATAAAATTGAGAGTAATGAACTCATGACAAGTTTTGGATCAAACACACACACACACACACACACACACAAGCAAAGAACATGGTGAGGGTTTAGATCTTAATCAAGATTTTTGACAGGCATACTGACCTTTGTGAGGCCGTAATGAGGGAATACTGAGAAGAAAATATGCAGACATAAAAGGCCACGTCAAACTGTGACTGAACCGTAATCATCTCATCTGAGGTTGTGTGTGTGCGCGCATCTGCAATCTCAAATCATCTAATCTATGCATCAACACTGAGAAAATTATGACACTGATTGGGAGTGTGTGTGTGTGTTTGTTGCCTTGCTACCAAACTGTCACCTTCGTATATTAGACTGGCGCTCAGTGTTATTCTGTGATTACCCATGACAGAAAGCCTTAGCATCTGTAAACTCGCAGACCAATGAGGTTTGCTTTTGTAACAAAAGCTGGTCAGATGAGGTTACTCGAAATGTTTGCAAATACACAGACCGACAGCGACATGAGAACAGACCAATAACAAATGAAAATACTTCAAAAGAAAAGCATCAAGTAAAGGGATGTTTGCATTTCCTCACTAAACGAACAGCTAGCGCAGTTATAGGTCTCTAAAATCGACTTTCCTCTAATAAATTATAGAATAAAAACCTGATTAATATTGGTATAATGATAAATATCTCATAAAGCAAAGCTAAATATCCTTCTTTTAGCTCTTTCACTCCTTTATCAGCCTTGTCCTGTCATTCAAGCGTTCATCTGCATAGTGGGCTGGTGTTCGCGATGAGGCCCCTCCCATATTCCCCAAATATGGTCTTGCTCTCTCTCTCTATCTCTCTTGCACACTCTCTCTCCCTTTGCTGCATAGTTCAAGAGTGACCCTCTCAGAGTCACAGTTTTTGAGGAGGATAGGGAACACTATGGGAGTGTGTGTTTTTGTGTTTATATACTTAAGTGTATACAGCTCGGAGAGAGCGGGAGCACGGACGAAGTTTGCACAGAGACCGTCAGTACTGAAACGGATCGTAAGACTAAATCACATGAATGTGCGCCCTTGCTGTAAGAGCGCCTTTGTTTTGTTTCGAGGTGATCAATAAGGGGAAAATATGATGGGAGTGTGTGTTGCTCTCAGAGGTCCGGGAGCTGGCCTGAAGAGGGCAGGGCCGAGGATAGGCGTCTGAATGAAAGTAGTGCCCGGCGGGTGTCGCAGCGCGAGGGGATTGGCTGAGACTGTGCAGAGGGTGGGCGGAGTTAAGGTGGCGGGGAGGAAGCTGGCGGTCAGATTTTTAGTCAATTGCTTCTGTAAAACCAGCTTAGTCTAAGACAGAGAGAAAGAAAGAGAGAGACAGAATAATCATCATGATATCACAAAGCTATTTCTGCAGTGCAATGAAAAAGACACTACACTGAAAATGTAGTGGTGAAACTATTTTCACTCAGAAATGGCATTATCTTGAATGGCTTAAACTTCAGAAGCTATAGTGTAGTATCAGTTTTTTTTTACTGTAAGGCCAAATGTTATACAGCAGTATTTGAAGATCCCTCTGCATAAGCTATTTCTTTTGTAATTAGGACCATTTCTACTAAAAGAAAAAGTTCACTTAAATTAGAAGTTGTTCTTTTTAAATATCTAATAAATGTTAAAATTGGTAGCCCTCAATTATACTGTACTGCCGAATGGCTAGAGTCATTGGTTAAGTATTAGGAAAAAATAACTATTACATAGCATTGGTATCAGTCACCTTCATAAAAAAAGGTCCCAATAAACAAATATGAACTATGTAATGTCTACATGTTGATTGTACATCAATCTGAATATTGAATGTGAAATTATTGCATAATGCAATTATTATATATTTAAAAACGTCAGTGTCAATGATCAACTGTGATTTATTTCAGTTGAAATAAATAATAAATTGTAAAATGACCGCACTAATTTATATATTAAATATAATTAGCAATGATTTATTTTGTGAATCTGTTTTTAAAAATAAAAAAAAAACATATTCTTTAATAAAACAAGAGTTATTAAGGAGAAAAGCTGATTTCTTGTGTTTTAGTTTTAGCATGGTAATTTGGATTAAATTGAATTAATTATATTTGAATGATGTATTAATCTATCTAAATATTTTTTGCATTGGTCTGACTGCACCATAGAGAATACATGTTTTTTCAAACAAATATTTCATTTTGAAATGTATAGTCCCTCCCCAAAGTCACTTACCTGTGAGGACAGAGAGGACAGATTGCATTGGTTGATAACTTTCTTCATAGCAGACAATGCGCTACTCGCATAACCGTTCCATCTGACTCCCTGCTGAAACAGATCAGAAGAGTGTGTGTAGCAGACATAAAAATTATTTTGATTACGCAAAATTACTCCTTGTATCATGATGAGCCTGTTTGCTGCATACTCCCCTCAATAACTTCCTCTCCCCTTTCCCTTTCCTTTCTGTCATGCTGAGAAGAGGTATGCTTTATTGTTTTGTCCTGTCAATCATCATCAGTCCTATTGTTTGAAATTAACTCTGGGTTTTAATCTGCATTCCATTTTTTAAGTACCCTGTGCTGATTAGCTGAATATGACTTTTACATTTACATGTGCTTCTATCCAAACCTTGCACTGCATTTCGACATGAATTCTCTGAGAATTGAAATTATAGCACCATGCTGTCCTACTGTTTGAGCCGCAGGTACACATGACTGCTAGCATGTAAATAACAGTTAGTGTACCCGTACTCACCGATGCTGCTGAGGTAGGCTGGCTCTTGGCGTGAGGGTTGAACTTGGGCTTCGGGGGCTTCCCAGCCAGTCTATCCTTATGCCTTCGGCTGTTCATGTGCTAAACAATATACAGAAATAAAGGTGTATATTTAATGCATTTTCAAGCCTTACATATTACATCCTTGGAGATTTTATAACAAGATACTTGGTCAAGTTTTTCCTTTCCCCTAAAAAAAATCTTTCACTTTTTTAATGCATTTCACCTCTTTCCTTGCCTTCTCTTTCTTTTTTGTCATCATCTTGTTTACTTTACACTTCAGAGACAGCTTAAGGGAAGCATGAAATACCATTAAATGTCACGTTCCTCAGGCCTGAGTAGACACCAGGCCAACACACACACACGTCATCATTCATGACACAAACTGAAAAAGGTGTAAAGTTTGTAGAAGCATTTTAGGTCAATTTCTGCTATTAAAGGCAACAATTGTCATAAGAAATTCACTGTGCTCATGATCCATGAACAAAGCTTGTGTGTGTAGAAATTGAGCGGTAGAAGATTTTCAGAGCTCTAATATCAGTATAACAACAAGTAACAAGTAACCAGCTTCAGCCAGTCAGTATGCCATGGAAACACACATTAGATCTGTTAAAATAACTTGTCTTCGACTGACTAGCATGTTCCAAATGCAAATGTTTCCTTAGTTTAAATAATTCGCAGAGCAAGGGTTTACACATTTTTACATTTCATTTGTTTCAATTATATTTATTTCTCAGCACAAATGTACTGGGAAACAGACTTGGTCGTAGAGATGTGTTTTTCTGAGAAACAGTGAGACACATTGCCAATACCAACAGAATAAACTATGTGTTTCCTGCAGCTGTTTTGTCAATGGGTTGTCATTTCTGACTGAATAAAATGACAAGCCTGCAATGTAGCTACCTGCTACTAAAAACACAGCTAGTTAGGCTTGTTTAGGTAGTAAAGAACACAGGAAATGTGAACAAGGTGAGTGTTACTTAAAGCATTTGAATGATATTTCACACAGCAAAAAATGCTTAAAAAAGATTATGTTAAAAATATTTTCTTGTTTTCAGAAAAAGAACAAATCGAAATTAAGTGACTTTTTGCTTAGAATAAGCAAAATAATCTTATTTCAAACAGAAAATATTATTTTGCTTACCCCATTGGCAGATTATTTAGCTTGTTTAAGTAAAACACTTAATTTTAGCTTTTTTTTCCTGAAAACAAGACAATATTTTTTCCTTGTCTAGAAAATTCTTCTTGATTTGAGAATGTTTTGAATTTTTATGTTACCTGACTAAGTTGAGTCTCAGAGTTAACATGGATCTCGCAGACTTCACAGTAGAAGCTCTTGCTGGCCACGCCCACACTTCCTTTGCTGGCCAATCGCTTGCTTTTACACGAGGGGCGGGACGACATTGCCTTCCCTCGTCGCCGTGGCAAAACACTCTGTCCTTCCATCATTAGTTTATGCTTGGTGCCTGTGACGTGCGAAAAGGTAAAGAATTCATATAAATTATTTATGCACATAAAACTTCAGTCAGTGATTGGAATTATCTTAAAAACATAAAAAATGTGTAAATCAACTACTACATCTGGGTAAATGTTCAAAACATAGTTGCTAAATAATTGTGCAATAATAATATTATTATTAATTAATAATTGATAATAATATTACAACAGTAATATTCAGAAATATTGCATCTTCAAACAAAATGTTGATTTGCTGCTCACAACATTTTTTATTATTACCAATGTAAAAAACAGTAACATTATTATTGTATTAACTGACACTCCTGATTAATTTCTTTTAAAAAATTGAAATATTGAACGCAAGCCTCTGAATGGTAGTGTGAATGAATGAATGAGTAAAGACAGAAAGATAGGCACCACTATTGTGAGCATCCATCTGAGTGGTGGAGTTGACTGTGATTTTGCAGATGGGGCAATGCAGATGTTGTTTGGTCTTTTTGGGGTCTTTCTCGGGTGGTGTGTCCCCCGCAGGGTTGTCCTGCTGAGTGGCTGGCTCGCTGGGTGCAGCGGTGGGCTCCACTAGACCGTTCGGGTTCTGGAAGTGAGGAGAGGAGACAGACAGGTCCGTAGAGGACACCTCCGATATAGGTGTCAGGACCACCGAACTAGAGTTAGCATCATCCACCCTCACAACAGGATCTGAGTCACAGACAGCAGCTGAAGAGAGAAAGAATGTGAATGAGTCAGACATCAATTACACAAAGCTACAGGAGTGTTTCTAGATGTTTGAGTTTAAGTGTTTATTTTAAAGGGATAGTTACTCTCATTTCAAGCCTGAATAATTTACAAAGCACAAGTGCATTCTGTGGCCGTTGAACTACAAAATAACAAAAAAGCAACAAAGAATGTAATAAAATCATTATAAAAGTGTGTAAACATTCATTCATTAAAGAAACAATAGCTCTTATTTGTAAATGAATCATTCATTCCAATTTTGTGAACTTGATCATATGAGTCACTGAAAAGATTGAATTCAAAAGAATGAATTCTTCACAAATTGGACATTGTTGGCCTACCTCTATACATCAAAAGTGTATCATGACCTCTTAATGGGAAGCAAAATACATTTTGGTCATATGGTTTCCTATGCGTGGAAAAATTGTTTGCTTCTTTAGTGTACTATCCCTTTAAATCCTTAAAAATGCCTGTTCATGTTTTCAACATGAAAAATGTTTCTGAATAGCAGATTTCAAATCAGGTTTCATTGAGATACAGGAGTGCAGACCTCTAATTTTGACCATCTACGCAAACCTAAATCAAATCTGTGCAACTATCATTGAGATGAACAGGAGTACTAACCAATAGCTCTTTCCAGATATTTTAGACCACTATGAATTGAAATATTTGACAAAAAGGCACACACAAGCTAAGAATAACAATGGACCATCTTGGGAGACATCTGTAAACTGTTGTGTATCTGTGTGTTTTTCACTTATTAGCCGAAAACCAACCTACAAATCAGTTTGTGAAAGCAGAAAGCCAACAGCAGACCACCACTATACAGCATAAAAATATTCTGCTCAAACATTTGAATGTCTGCTAGCTAATTTAGCCGTGGACTAGTATCCAAATTGGCAGGAATGCAAAGGAACACAAACACAAATACAGATACTTTTAGACGGACTGTTTTCTGTCATGTACTAACCCTCAGACCATTTATTTAAGCCTGCCTTTAAAACTCAAGTGCTGTGTCCTTGTATTTGATCTATTCTGCTAAAAAAAAAAAAGATAAGGGCCAGTCATAGCAGTGAGAAATCAAACCAGGTGCGGTTAATACTGTTTCTGACCAAACAAGACAAATCTAAAACTGTTAAATAGAAATAACAATTTTCTATCCATATTGAATGGACCATTGATGTTTGCAACAGAAATAGACTTAAAAACACTAAATTGTGAACATTCATTATATTTGTCTGGCAATGTCCAGGAAATGCATTAACTGAAAAAATTTAGAGACAGAATACAATGTAAAGTGCTTTGGATAAAAGCATCTGACAAATGCATAAATGTAAATAGTCAATTACACCGAGGACAACGTGGACAGGCTATGACATGCTTTCATCCTCAAAAACACGGACAAGGCAAAAGAAAATACGACCCAGACTACATTAAACACAGGCTGAAATAAGGATAAACACCACAGTGTGTTTAGTGTTTTGAATTATTAGCTGCCGATAGCACAGACTTCTAATATTCAAAAGATATTTAAGAACCAAACACTAAATCTAAATTTAAAAAAAGGGCTGCTGAGTTTCGTTCAAGTTGTGTTTGAGAATTTATTTTCAAAAACTGATTACTCAAAAATTTAAAAATGTTCAAAAATCATATTTGTGACTATGTTATCATGTTTTATTGTGTTAGTTAACTGTATTTTTCATCTGTTTTTGCATATATTTGATTTTATGGGTATTTTTATTTAGTTCATATAATAAATCATTTTTAAATTTGATGTTTGGTACATCCAAGGTACCTTAAGCAAAACCAGTCAAGAACAACAGAACAAAATGACAATAACAAATCAATATCTACAGTCACTTTAGTCATTCCAGATGCTAATAAAGTCTACGTAAGAGCCTGAATACACAAGAACACTTCCCCTGGTAGGACTTCAACGTGACATGTTCAGTAATAGGTGTTTGTAAATTTAGGACCTATTAGAGAGCAGAAATGATTGTACAATCACTGCAGAAGTCCTACTAACTTGGTTTTGCTGAGTAGCACAGGACTTAAATATGTGAAAGTGTTTATTTAGCATACGTGTTTGTGAGAAGCGACCCATAGGGCAGTTTTTGATATGTGCACAGATTTGCTGAATTCCCCCATCTGGGGAATCAGATAGACTGATCCTTCCATGCCTCATTGACATTTAAATTATACCAATACTCCTAAAACACAGAGGAAGAGTTTGAGTTTAAAAATGATTTATTGCATAAACACTGAATAAAAATGCCCATGAAATCAAACCTAGAAATATATGCAAAAACAGATGAAAATACAGTTAACTAACACAGTAAAACATAATAACATAATCAAAAATATGATTTTTGAACAGTAACCAGTTTTTGCAAATAAATTCTCAGAGACCGTCTCTGCATTTAATAAATCAATAGTTTAATCTTGTCATTAGACATTACCATCACTCTGTTCTCCTATTTGATAATGTTCAGTGCTTTGCTACAATCTGTATTGTTAAAAGCGCTATAGAAATAAAAGTGATTGATTGATTGATTGATTGACTAAGGAAAATAGACCAGGAAATGGGAAAGAAAGGTTGTGTGCAACCACATGTGTGTGTGTGTGTGTGTGTGTGTGTGTGTTGGGAGGTTTGCATTCACACCTGAAAAATGTGCGAAAGTTAATGAAATGGAGAGAATTGCCTTGGGTAACACTTGGTGCCCATCTCCCTGTGGAGTGTGTGTGTGTGTCTTGCGGCTGGCTTGTAGAACGGATCTTCAAAAGACTAATATGATCTGAGTCACTCTTATGAAATCTTTCCGTTTTGAACAGCTTACTCTTCGCAAAAACATGCGATGTGAAATATGCGGGGACGGATGTGGAAGAATGGAGTGACGGATAGGCGAAGAGAACAGGATAGAGCCTGATGGCTATATTTAACTCTCTCTTTGTAAAATAAAAATCAGCAAATGTAAAATCATGCGCTTCATACTACATCAGCAAGTTCGTGATGAAAACGATCCGTGACATCTGACAGCAAGAGCATTCAAAGTGTTTCAATAGCTGTTATAAAATGGAACCCTTCTTTTAGAAATTTCCAGAACCCCCCTCCCATCCTCCCTTTCCATTTCTGGCATCTTATGGTGGTTAATAACAGCTGACATGCTTGTAGAGTTGTGATTGGCCCCTGCAGCTGCGAGCTTAATGAGAGAACAGTGCTAATTTCATCAGGCAATCAGCTCAATTTGTGTGTGTGTGTGTGTGCGCATTAGCATAAGAGCATTTCAAAATCCACTGAGGCATTAGCTCTTATGTGTGTGAACGTGTGTGAGATGACACTGGGTTTAAAGAGTGGGTTATTTGTTAAATGAGAGAGTTAACCCATCAGTGGCCAAAATACTGCATTGTAACTGATTGATGGATCAAATGCACGTATGTTAAAGTATGGATGGGTCACTAGTCAAGTCAGGTTGACTAGTTTATCTACATTTTTCTTAATATAAACACAGCCTGCACACACAAATGCAATACAATATTTTTTATAAATGTATAAATATATTGTATAAATATGAATGTGTATTTATGTGTGTGTGTATATATACTGTATATATATTACATTTTAGAGACCCATACATTTAGTTAATATTTAATTTATCCTTTTAAAATTGTCTGTTGGCACAGTCTGAACATGTTAAACAATGATTGTTAAATAAACCAAAATATTGCAGATTATTATTTAAAAGTTGAAAAAAAAAAAAAAAAAAAATCCAAAACGTTACAAATCCATTATTTTTTCATCATTATAGCCTTCTTAAATCATCACCGCTTGCCTAAAATAAATCTATAGATACTAAAACAATTTACACATATAATAATGTTTTAACGTTCAACCTGCACTATTGTAATAAATGTGTGATTGTGGGCTATGAATGTAAAGTGCGCTCTTCAGGACACGGAGGCACCAGCAGACAAACCCTTTAAAGCATCGCTATGTTGGATTGCATCGGAACGAATCTGACGAATCCTGCTCTGCATATTTTGCGTGTCTCTCTTTGTTAACGCACCTGATTCTGATAATCAGCTCATTAGAAGAGAGATCC